>CAJNIZ010003341.1:1820-23859 GCA_905231905.1 Symbiodinium pilosum | reverse complement strand
GAGTTTAGAACATCATCCGAGAGTCCAAAAACGTCGACAGTTACGAGGATGGCGACCGTGACCCCGCGATCCCCATGACAGTTGACATTTTTCGTATATAAGAGTCCAAAAATGATGACAGTTACAAGGAAACGAGAGGGGGGGTCGAGCCAAACCTTTGAAAAAAAAGGTGGAGCCAAACCTTTGGAAAAAAAAGCCCTCCACCAGGGGTCAGGGTTGAGGGTGCAGGGTTTAGGGATTAGGGTTTGGGGTTTGGTGTTTAGGGTTTTGTATTTCTCAAAACTAAGGAACCAGGTCTAGTGTTTCAGGCTTTAGAATATACTCCTGTTGCCAAGAAATAGGTATTCCAACAGGAGTTACAGATACTAATTGCTATAGACTGATGTGGGAGTTTCCCACAACATCCCTATGCAATTTCTAAACCCTAAACCCTCATCCCCAAACCCTAAACCCTCATCCCCAACCCCTAAACCTTAATCCCAAAGCCTTGAACCGCAAGTTTTTCCCAAGAATTGAGGGTGTTAAGGTGATCCAGGCTTTCTTCTATTCGGTCTTCCATCCAAAGTCTGTCCATCACCATTTCTATTGTTATTACGCCTGCTATTAATCAACGTCCTTGCTTACTACCTTAAGTAGCCCCGAACCCTAAACCCTAGAGCCTAAACCCTAAACCTTTTTTGGTCATCTTGTATATTTCCAGTATGATTCCTTCATTTTTCAGGAGACCCTAAACCCTAAACCCAGTCTCAGGTGGTCTATGACTCGACTTGTCTTTTCTCTCGCAGTTTTTTGGCCATACCCTCACATGCCATTTGGAACCCCATATGATTCCCCCTTCTATGATAGCGTTAGGGTTTTGGGTGAGCTGTTTGTGGATTTTGTGTTAGTCTGGGAACGGGCAATGTCGACTCGCAGTCACTGTCACTGTCGACAGAGCATAGTCCCCCTCAAGTAGATAGAATATGGGGGTACATGGGGTTCTTATAGTACTATACCCAAAGCCATATTCTATCTACTTAAGGGGGACTATATTACTATATATTTATTTAGGAATCAGACGATGATTGTCATCATAGCAAATTGAGTCTCCGGGCAACCGTCTCATGTGGGGTCACTTTCAGGCTAAAGGCCCCGGTGCTCCAACTCTAGCTATATTACAAGCTGCTTTGGGTTGCGTCTACTGAGGGTGGCTGTAAAGAATTCACCGGAGTTGCACCGATGCCTTCAGGTCCACGTGAGGCATCGCAGCAAGTCTGACATGGCCATGGAGGGACCAGGCCAGCATGTTTTGGGCTTGTTAGAGTTTAGGGTTTAGAGGTTCAGGACTCAATGCCTAAAAGGCAGTACGCCCAGAGCACTATACTCAGGGCGCAGGTGTAGAGGCTCAAAGGGCTCAACTTTCTCTGGTTTGCAAAAAAATAGGGGGACCCCAGTATAGACTCATTAAAGCTATCATCCTTATGATTCAGGGACCCTGAAAAGTTACCCCCTCATCTTGAGAAGCCCTGACAACCTAAACCCCTAAACCCTAAACCCTAAACAACCCTAAACCTGGGAGCTAGCTGCATGAATTGCAGGCCGAATGGCATCTTCTTGCTTTTGTCCCCATCCAAGAAGCTGGCCTTTGTGGTACCAAGCATAGGGTTTAGGGTTTAGGGTTTTAGGGTTTAGGGTTTAGGGTTGAGGGTTTAGGGTTTAGGGTTTAGGGTACAAAGCATACGAGCTTCCATGCGGAGATGCCGAACTTTCCGGCGCACGCAAAGGTCTACTGGTCATTGGTGGTGGCCTCTTTGCTTTCATCCAACGCTGCAGTCCGCACATGATAATTCCACAAGGCTCGGCGACCACGTTGCGTGAAATCAATCTCTGACCATGAACCCTAAACTCTAAATCCTTAACCCTAATGAAGCCCTAGCGGTCACAAGGCCGGAGATATGTCACTCCTTGTATCCCAGCGAGCAGTGGAATATTATCTACCGGAAGCGTCCAGGGACGCAGACAAAATAAACTGGGTAGGCCCCTGAAATGTTTACTATTTGCCCGAGTGGCTTTAATAAGGGACCCTACATACTAAAATTTTTTCAAAGGGCTTTAGGGGCCAACCCCCTGCGCGTTTGGTGCATTTCACATTTTCCATAGCAGTGACGAAAGCGCACCTACACCCTTAACTCTAAACCATTAAACCCAAACCCAAACCCCAAAACCCAAAACCCTAAACCCCAAAACCCTAAGCCCTACACCCTAACAATGCTTCTTCGCAGGTTTCCAGACCACCTATGCAGAGCTGCATGCACGTGCAGCCGCAGTGTGCAAGGCCGTGCGCACGGAGGGTGACAAGGACATGAGTAGGTGTTTAGGGTGTAGGGCATTCTTTGACAGCAATAAATTGACTGGGGGTTTCTAGTTTGTGGGGAATAAGGGAATCTGTTGTACAGGCATCATATAGGGCTTGCCTGCCCTTGTTCCCTATTAACCACCAGTAAGCAAACCTCAACTAATCCCCAAACTCCTGCAACTATGTGTGTTAAAACGCTGTGTATTAAAGCATGGGAAGTGTAGAGCTTACACCCTAAACCCTAAAACCCCTGCATCTTGAAGTGCGCACGCCCCAACCTAAGAACTTTCGGACGAGCTTGTTGCAGAGAGGGTTTCGCCCGAAATGGAGAAGAACATGGAAGATGCGACATAGTGCGGTTCAGGGTTTAAGGCGGGGGCTTCGGTTGTGGGGGGTCCAGGTTCAGAAGTTTCTTCGAACGTTGTCTCACGCATTATGATGCTTGGGTAGTTCTCTCCTAGCTTCCATGCGGGAGAGCACCCAAGAGAATTAAACCCCAAATCCTAAAATGGTTTAGGGTTTAGGGCTAAACCGCCCTTTTTTTCACTCTCTGAACCCTAGACCTCATTCCCTCAAGCCTTCACAGCGACCCCTCACATGAGCTGTAGTCTAAACTCCTTCTGTCCCCTCAATAACTAGGTACCCCGGTAGTACCCTTTTTCCCTTTTATTGGAGGGTCTCCTTATTAAAGCGAGTTTCAAGAAAAAAGGGTGCCTTCATTATTGAGGGGTTGCTGGGGAACCTAGATAAGCCCTATAATGCTCCCCGAGAATAATCCCGTCTAAGGAGTTTAGACTATACCTTTCATGTCAAAGCCCTACACTGCGCGCTACTCCCCCACCCCGTACTTGCGGGTTGCACAAAACTTGGGGTTTCCCAACATTGGGAGTACTTTTTTGGAGGGTCCCTAGAATAAGGACTGTAGTATTTAGGGGGTCTGTATTAGGGTCCCCTTAGTTGCCATGGTCTCCTGACTCCTAGGGAGTAGGTATATACGGTCATGGAGGGTTGTCCTTTAGCAGTTCCCATCCACGGACCCTAAGTCGCATTTAAAGTGCACGGGTCTTCTGATTCCTAGAGTCTAGGTACATAGGATCATGGCAGGTTGTCTGTAGGGTCATGGAGGGTTGTCCCTTAGCAGGTCCCTATACCCCGCACCCTGTACTCCAAGCCCCAGACCTAGGCCCCTAATTATAACACCAATGCCCAAACTTTAAGGCCTAAAACCTAAACCCGAATTCCCAAACCCGAAGCCCCAGAGTTTAAAAGCCCCAATGCCCTACTAAACCTTAACCACGGTCAGGTAAGCCTCAGCTCCTAAACTTGAAACCTTAACTCTTAACAGTAGTTTCCGTTTCATTTTCCATTTGATTCTCCATTGTAGGCCCTAAGCCATAAACCTTAAAACAAAATATACCCCTAAATCAGGCTATGTCACTTATCCCAAGGCCTACACCAAAAAGTACGCACTGAGCCCTAAACCCCAACTCCATATAACCTAATGCCCAATAGCCGCGATGTAACCCCATTTAACCCTACCTGACCCAGTCTAACCCAAATGTTTACCATCCATAATTTGCCCTAAGCCCTAAACCCTAAGCCCTGAACCCTAAACCCTAAACCCCCAAACCCTAAAACCCTAAACCCTTAACCCTAAACCCTAAGCCCTAAACCCTAGACCCCTAAAACCCTAACACCTGCAGGCCCCGGAGGCTGACACCAGTACCCCTAAACACAAAATTCTCATCCCGAATCACGAAACCTTAAACCCAAAGTCCTCATCGCTAAACCCTAAACCCTGAACTAGGGTTAAGGGTTTAGGGGTTAGGGATTAGGGTTTAGGGTTTAAGGTTTAGGCCCTAAACCTCAAACCCTAAACTCCAATCCCTAAACCCTAAACCCTAGATAGTAGTTTCCATTTTCTTTTCCCTTATGCCAAAATGTCCCCTATAGAACCCTAAACCCCAAACCCTAACGATTCGACCAGGAGATGCAGAAACCCCCTAAGACCTTAAACCCTAGTCACTGAACCCTAAGTTTGGGGTTTGGAGTCTAGGGTTTAGGGTCGAGGGCTTAGGGTTTAGGGTTTAGGGTTTAGGGCTAAGCCCTCTAACCCTAAACCCTAAACCCCTAAAACCCTATAATCCTAAACCCGTCTATCTCCAAACCAACCCTAAAACCTAAACCCTCTATCCCCAAACCCTAAACCCTAAAACCCTTAAAACCCTAACCCAGGAGAAGCAGAAGGCGGTGCTTCTTTGCATGGCCCGGGGGGAGGCGATCGGTCCCGGCTTTCTCGGCATCCTCCAGTCGGGCTGCGTAGTGGTGCCATGGAAGGATTTAGGGTTTAGGGTTAAGGGTTTGGGGTTCAGGGTTTGTAGGGTGTGGGGTTTAGGATTTAGGGTTTAGGGTTTAGGGTCTGGGGATTTATGAGTTAGGGGTTTTGGGGTAATCAAAAGGATTTCAATTTCAGGATTCGGGGTTGTTGTTTGAGAAATGTGGTATGTGGATGGGATCGAACTTGTTTTGGGATATGTGAGCGGGTTCTTTTGAGGGATGTTGCTAAGTTTTCGAATGAAGTCTAAGGGGCTCCTTAAACCGTGAACCTACTGTAGCTAGGTGTTAAGTGATTTGGTTGAGGGCTTGAAGTGGTGGGATGGTCACGTAAGGTTGAAGGGATCGATGATATAGAGGCTTCCCAAAATTAGGGATACCATTTTGGGGGTCCCTATACTGAGAATTATAGTTTTTTGCGGTCTATATTGGGTTCCCCCTATTTTGGGAGGCTGCCATATAGGGGGAATACAATTTGCGGCTAGGGGGCTTAGATTGGGAACGCTTTCTTAGACGAGCTGGCGGCCTCCAGAAGTACCTGGGGCACCAGTTAGGGTTGTGTGATTCGAAGGCCTAGGGTGCAGGGTTTACGGTTTAAGCTTGAGGGTTTAGGGAGAGCAGGCCGGGTGCTGAGATTCTAAGCCCCAAACCCTAATCCATCATTGCGCACAAGACCTTAAATCTCGTATGGTAGAAGCTTGAATAATTACAAAAAAAATCCCTAGCAACATTTATAGAATGAGAATAAAATATTCCCCAGGACCCTATTCTACTTTTCTCAGCCTCTACGAGACTCTACATTGCAAGCCCTATAAACCCTCTGCACACCCATTTGTCCATTTCCTTTTCCATCTGATTGGAAACTCTTCCACGTTTGTTTAGACCCCCAAACCTGAAAAGGTATATTGAAGTTTCATGTTATTTCTAATCTCTCTTTGCCACTTGATTCTCCATTTTTTGTTTCTTTAGGTGCACTAAACCCTAAAGTTTGTGAGACGCACGCCCTGCTACAATTATTGAGGCCCCTTTTTAAGAGTCCAAAATCCAAATACTGAACCCCAAATCCTCAATCCTAAAACTTTAAACCCTAAGCTGTGAATCCTAAGCCCTACATCCTGAAACTCTAAATCCTAAACTCTAAAACCATATACCCTAAACCCTAAGCCCCTAAGTCCCATGAATCCCCCACCCAGGTGCCAGTTGATGTGGCCTGGCCACAGGAGCGCATGCGGCAAGCAGCCCTGGACGCCGAGGTTGGCTTCGTCGGAGTACGTAGGGTTTAGGGTTTATGGTTCAGAGTTTAGGGTTCGGGGTTTAGGGCCAGAGGTTGAGGGGACAGGCTTCAGGGTTTGGGTTTTAGGGTTGAGGGTTTGGGGTTTTCAAGTTTTAGGGCAAATTCCTTCATGCTACTGTTAAACACCCCTTCTACTAATGTTGTGGGGCCCTGTAAGGGGATATGTAGGTCTTGGGATTTTGCGTATAGGGTTTAGCCTTGAGGCTTTGCAGCTTGGGGTTCGCAATTCAGGTTTTAGGGTTTCGGTTTGAGGGATGAGGGTTCAAAGACCAGAGGGGTTTTGGTCACCCAAGCCACCTCGAAATCAAGGCCTTGTTCTCGTCATATGATATGATAGCTCCAGGGTCCTCGTTTGTAGAGGCTCAACCCTAAACCTGAAACCCTAACCCCCTGAACCCTTCATTCCAAAAACCGTAAAATCTAAACCCTAAATCCCAAGCTGGAAGCCTATATGGGATTTGTGGCATGGGCTATCGGGTTCAGGACTTGGAGCTTCGAGTTTGAGCTAGACTTAGATGCGTGAGCTGTTGAAATCTGAGAGTGCCATAGGTAGGATTTGTGGTCCCCAATTCAGGGGTTACAGTTACAGAGGGTTTAAGGTTTAGAAGTTACAGAGGGCTGTATAGGGATTCTACAGTAAGGGTTACATAGGGATCATGGGAATTGAAAGATTATGGAATCTGCTGCAATGCAGAATTGAGTGGAAGCTAGATCTATGTGGGTGGTTGTCAAAATTATGGTCCCTTTTTGGGTACCCTAAATATTAGGTGCCGTATTTTAACAGGGATCCAAAAAGGAACCATAATTTTGACAACCACACATATAAAGATCAGCATAATACGGATTCCGGTGGTGAGGTTCCCATTTGTAGTCGGGGGCCCTATATGGGTGATTGTCAAAATTATGGTCCCTTATTGGATCCCTATTCTAATACGGCACCTGATATTCAGGGTACCCAAAAAGGGACCATAATTTTGACAACCGCCCATATACATTTCCCCTTATTAGGAACAGTTCTTTAGGCCAAGCCAGGCCTCCCAGAGTCCCATGTTTCAGGGGGTTTAGGGTTTAGGGTTTAGGGTTGGGGATTAGGTCAATTACTCAGCTTTGTTGCCCTAATCTATGAGGCACAAAGCATTCGGGCTGAGGGGGTTAGGGTCTTCGAGAACCGGGGCTCCAGGGTTTAAACCCAAAACCCTAAACCTTAAACCCAATATGTATGGTTTGCGCTTTGGTCTTTAGGGTTTCAGGGCTTCGAGTTTAACTGACACGGGCTTAGGGCTGATTTTGATGTGAGTTAATGGATTTGGTTCGATTTTGAGGTTCAGAGAAAAAGCATGGGTTATCTAGAGTTTCAGATCTAGAGTTTCGGGTCTTTAGGTCTTGAGCTTGAAGAGTCTTGGGGTAGTTTCAGCCTATCATCCATGCCCAACTACAAGCACACCCGAAGCTTACTGAAGTTTCGTGAAGGAATTCAGTTTAAGCTTTCATAGCATGGCCAATCAACCTAAGCTTCTTATCGGCAACCCCAAGCAAGTTCATTGATCCATGAACCCTAAACGCCAAGCCCTGAATCCCAAACCCTAAACCTTAATTCCTAAGCCTTAGATCCTAAACCCTAAGTCCTAGACCCTAAGCCCTAAGCCCTAAACCCTAATCCCTAAAGTCACTGGGAGGTGCGCCTGGCCCTAGCAGAGCCCTCGTCCTTGACCCTTATACCGGAGCTTCCCACCAACGTGCTCGTAGTGGATGGGGCGTTTTATGGCTGCTGGGCCAAGAGGTTTGCGATTCAAGGTGGGACTTTCAGGGTTTAGGGTTCAATTGGGTCTTGTGTGTAGGGCTTAAGGCTTAGGGCCTAGGTTTCAGCGTTTTGGAGCAGAGTGTGGGGATTAAGGCGGGTCTAGGCTTTAGGGTTTAGGCTTTAGAGTTTTAGGATTTGGCGATGAGGCTTTACCTACCTCTGGTTAGCAAGGACTAAAGGCATGGGCGTTTCCATTCCGTGTTCACTGCTGACCAGAGGTAAGATAGAACCCCCAACATAAGCCCCAGTTTCCATTTCATGTTCATTTTCTTGTCGATTTGATTCTCCCAACCCTAAACCCCAGTCATATCCCAACATAACCCCTGCGCGACTACAATTAGGAGAGGGCATTCTTCATTGCAAATGGCAGCTGGCCAGGCGCAACCGCTTTCCTGTACCAAAGGTGGTAGGGGGGTCGCATAGCATCTCAATCTGGACCAGTCATCCAATGTGCCTACGCAAGTGGGGTGGGGTGGGGGGGGGAGCCCTGTACTCTCCTTATCTACTCCCCAAACCTCCCCCACATAGCCCAACCAAGCAAGCCAGTGGAAACCTTGTCGCACCCAAGATCTCCCTTGGCCCCCTCAGATAAGCCTTAAGGACCTCAGGTGCTGCTCCCACCCAGTAGCTGTTTATATTAGGGGTCCTATTAAGGGCTATATATAGCCATATTGTAATTATTACCCAACTGTTACTGAGGGGGGGGCAGTATCCAACCCAAACCCGCAGCCTAAATCAGGGCAAACCCTAATCCCTAAACCCTATTTTCCATCTCGCAGGATCCAGAAATGCGCTTTTCTGGATCCTGCGAGATGGAAAAGAGGGGTTGCAAAAAAAAGCCCTAAAGTCTGTAGCCGTGTCCGCCCCATGTCCACCAGCCAAGGCAAGTATGTAGCCGAACCCGATCTCTGCCCCGCGCAGGAGTGGGGGAGTGCGGGGTTGGGGTTTTAGGGTGTTTGGGCTTTTCGGGTTTAGGGTTTAGGTTTTTGGGGTTTTAGGGTTTCAATAGTTGGGCTTTTAGGGTTTTAGGGTTTCAATGTTTGGGCTTTTAGGTTTTAGGGCATTGGGGCCCGAGCAATTACTACAAAAATCGTGGCCCTCTCGGCTTATCAAGCGTGTCTTACTGTTTGTTAAGGCCATTTCAACCCTGAAGCCTAAACCCGAACCCCCTAAACCGGAGAAGCCGAAACGGAAACAAAAATAATCAGCACCTTGACTGAAAGGACGAGGATCCAAGAAAACCCAAGGCCTAAACGCAGCCCTTGAGATTCTACATCCTAGAGCTTAGTTGTTAGGGTTGAGGCGAAACCCTAACCCTAAACCCTAAACCCGAAGGAAGCTAAAGCCTAAAGCCTAAACCCAAAGAAAGGAGGAGGATCCAGCCATTATACTCTTCACCAGCGGCTCCACTGGCAAGCCCAAAGGCATCGTGCTCTCGCAGCCCGGATTCACTCTAGACCCGAAACCCTAAACTCTCAAGCCCATATAAACTTACCGTTACCTACGGTCCCAAAATCTCCTTAATTTTCAAACTTCAAAATTTCAAAATCCCAAATCCGAGTAGGCCAGTGTTTAGGGCTATGGGATGTTCCCAAATGGGGGTACCCAGCGGATATACACGGTTTAGGGTTTCGGGTTCCAGGGTTTAAAGTTTAGGGTTTAGGGTTAAGGCTTGAGGGTTTAGGGTTTCGGGTTTTGGCTGGGATTGATTATGATAAGCCTAAGCTACAAAAAGTTAATGTGTTACAGCCCCCTACAACTGCTGCTTATGAAAACGCGAGTGTTCTGTACTATGACTACCTAGCCCCCGGATCCTAAACCCCAAATCCTAATCCCTAAGCCTTGAACCTATATCCTCATCCATCCATATTCCTATATACACCTGTACCCCCTAGATAGTAGACATTAACTCTAAGTCTTTAAATGCGCGGTCATCTTGCATGTTCTGTTCAATTTGATTCTCCATTCTGCTGTCCCTAAGCTCGCTTTGCCCTTGTACAGGTCCCAGTCCTCATGTATCACTATATACTTGCAGAGCCCTTATACCCAGGTCTCGCATGAAGAGATCAGAGTGCTCTGAGTGTTGAGCATGCGAATGCATGCACACCGGTTTTTCAGAGAGAGGCAAATATTTTTTTAGAGCGCCTAAACCTTCTACAATAAACCCTGCACCTTAAACCCTTAACCCGTATCATGAACTACATATGTAAGGCATGGCTATGTCACAGCGCTTGTGGCCGGAATCGCAGAGTCAAAACGGATGTCGCCGGCAACAAAGACATTGTGCTACCACTCCCCGACGTGGATGCTTGTGCTGCATGTTGAAGGTTTAGGGAATAGGTTTAGGGTTTAGAGTATATGGTTTAGGGGTTTATGACCTGGGATATTCTGGGATAGTGCAAAGGCAACAGAAAATGGAAGCCACCAATGAGGGTGTAGAGCCAGTTTTTCTATAAGGCTCAGGGCAAATCTAGGGTTCAGGGCTTCAGGGTTTAGGGCTTCAGGGTTCAGGGTTTAAGGTCTGGGGGGTTAGGGTGTAGGATTAAGGGTTTAGGGTTCAGGATTCAGAGTTTAGGGTTTAGGATTAAGGGTTAAAGGGCTTATCCCTGGAATCCGCTTTGTGTTTGGTTCCTCGGCGCAGAGCGTTTTTCTGGCTAAGCCCTTAACCCGAAAACCGAAAACCCGACAACCATTAAACCCTGAATCCTTAAAACACTAAACCCTACAACCCTAAAACCCTGAAACCCTAACACACTAAACCTACAACCCTAAAACCCTGAAGTTTAGGCTTAAAACCCTAAGCCCTAACTCAGGGGCTCAGATAGGTATAGAGGCAGGGGCTGAAAGTCGCTGAGAGAGCACAGCTCATAGCTTCGGGACATAGGTGCTGTCGTTGGGATTCGGGTTTATAGAGTTTAGGGATTAAGGTTTATAGGGCTTAGGGTTTAAGGTTTATGGGGTTTAGGGTTTAGGGATTATAGGATTTAGGGTTTAGGGTTTGGGGAATTTCGCCTGCTACAATGCTTAGAGTCAGAAGGTTTCCAGGCGCCATTGTAACTGGAATCTGCTGTATGTCATGGACCGCGATCGCCAGTTGAGACACTTTCTCCAACCCAAAATCCTAGACACAAGACATCACAGAACCCCAGACCTTTGAATTGCTCCAGAATACTTTGGAAGTTGTATACAAGTCTTGCAGACACCTCATTTCATCGCAAAATTCTCCTGCTGGAGTCTTTAAGCCTATGCCCAGGCCCCTACACCCCTAAACCCTAGATCCTGAATCCCTAGGTTCTGTGAACGCTTTACAATCTGAATCTTAGATGCGAAAACCCAGACTTTCACGCTCGAAGCCTTCCCTCAACCCTAAAGCGTTTAGGGTTTACCCGAATCCCCGAAGCCTAAAACCCTAAACCCTAACACCCTGAAGCCCTAAAGGCCTATACCCTGAACCCTACAACCCTATTCCCTAAGCCCTAAGCCTTAGATCCTCGACCTTAAGCCCTAAGCCTTGCACAAAAGGATGCCTTTCCTGGACAATCTTTTCGGCCCAATGCTGGTTGGAGGCACCTGCCTTTGCTTCCCTGACAAAGACAAGCATCTGGGTCACACGGTTTAGGGGCTTCGGGTTTTCAGGCTTTAAGGGTTCTTAGGGGTTTACGGTTTGAGGTTTTAGGGGTTTAGGATTTAGGGTTTAGGGTCCTGTCAGTCAGTGATAGCTAACACATCATTGGTACTGCAAATCCTGCAAGACTTCAGCACACCAGAATACCATAATTGCAAGGGAATAAGGTACTTAGTGTCGTACAGGGTTTGGTATCCACCGTATCAATGATGGTTGATTTTAGAAACATTAGATAATCTGTAGCCCGTTGGGGTCTATGGGCTGTGAACTATTCTACGTCAAACTAACTGTTCTCAGCCACGGAATTGAGTAACTAAGAAAATGCACGCGGGATAGAGTCTCGATAGAATCGGCTAATACGTGTGAAAGTGTATGCGATGAGGAAAGTGCCCTTTTGAAGACCGTGGATGATCCATCTCCTTCCAAAGTCCCAAAACCTAAACCCCAAAGCCGAAACCGTACACCCCAAACCCTAAAACCCTAAACCTTAAGCCCTGAACCCTAAAGCTTCGTGTACGACACCAAACCTAGGCAGGGAAAAGCAAGCAACAATCCCAAGCAATGTCTTATGTTCAGTCACGTAATTTCACAACTTCCCCAGCCTTTTGGGACAAACGTTGGGGGGGTATGTAATAGGGATAATGGAAAATTGAAAGGAAACTCTCATTTAGGGTTTAGGGTGCCAAAGTTAGGCTGGTATAGGGTTTAGGGTTGAGGGTTTCTGGAGTCGTTTACGTGGTGGAGCCTAGTGGAGCTCCCACAGAA
The DNA here is from genome assembly GCA_905231905.1 of Symbiodinium pilosum. Classification (NCBI taxonomy): domain Eukaryota; class Dinophyceae; order Suessiales; family Symbiodiniaceae; genus Symbiodinium; species Symbiodinium pilosum. Next base: position 11,705 of record CAJNIZ010003341.1, on the reverse strand, counting down.
CTACGGATTCCTCCCAAACTAGGAGGCATTAGGGTTTAGGGTTTAGGGTTTAGGGGTTAAGGGTTTAGGGTTTAGGGTTTCACCCAGATGATTGCAAGTACACCCTGCATAACATTTGGATACCCGAATGGGGACTTACGAGAGTTTCTTCTGTTTTATTGCTATCACTTCCTAGTACTAGTACAAAATCTGTGGGGTGTTTCAGGCCCTGAGCCCTACACTCTAAACCGTAAGTGTTTCAATCCCAAGCCCTAACCTAAACCCTAAGCTCTAAACCCTAAAAACCCTAATCCCGACACCCTAAAGCCGAAAACCCTCAAATCCTAAACTCTTCAGAACAACCCAGGCATGTGGTCATGCCTTCGGAGCTGAAGCAGTTTGCAAAGGCCCCTGGTTTAGGGTTTAGGGCGTAGGGTTTAGGGTTCAGGGTTAAGGGCTTAGGGTTTAGGGCTTAGGGCGTAGGGTTTTGGGTTTTGGGTTCAGGGCAATGGAAAATCCTTTGGTAGCCCTCAAAATTTTGAACTTTCAGTTGTGAACCCTGAACCTAAGCCGTGAGCGCTGTGCCAAACCCGAAACCCTGAACGGAATCCTAAACTTCGAGCCTTGAGTTCTGGACGCTAAACCCTAAGCCCAAAATCCTAAGTCAGTTGGTTGAGGGAGGGCACGGCCGAGATCCAGGCTTTGGGGCTTGAGGATTCGCCGTTCTGTTTGGGGGCCCCGGTTGTAGGTTTTAGGGTTTAAGTTTTAGGGTTCAAGGTCCAGAGTTCAGGGTTCAGGGTTTATAGTCCCCCTTAAGTAGATAGAATATGGGGTATACGGGGATCTTGTTATAATATACCCAAAGCCATATTCTAATTCTTTTAGGGGGACTATAGGTCCTGGGCCCTCAAGCCTTCAGCTTTGAGGAGGGTTCATGGTTTTCTGGATTCGGGTTGGGTCTTTGTGGGTTTGCTCTAGAGATGTGCGGAAAACAGCGAAGCGGGTTTCTTCCCAGTAGAAACTCTAATCCCCAAATCCTACACCCCGAGCCCTCAACCAGCCTACTTGGAGGTTCATGGGAATTAGTAACTACATATCACTGGGCTAACAGCCCCGCCCAGAGGCCCCTGATTGGCCTTTCATAGGTTACCTTAGTTGCATGTACCCAAGGAGTACGGAGCCACTCACGGGGGCTTCGTGCCCGGAGTCCTGGACCTCTTTGCCGAGGAAGCAGACAGAAAGCGTGGAGGGCTTATAGTCCCCCTTAAGTAGATAGAATATGGCTTTGGGTATATTATGGGATATACCCCATATTAGCCCATATTCTATCTACTTAAGGGGGACTATAGGATTTAGAGGGTAGAGGGTTGAGGGGGTCTGGGATTTAGAGGGTTTAGGGTTTACGAGTTAGGGTTTGGAGGTTTGGGGTTTATTGCTTGGGGTGTAGGTCTTGCGGGAAGCATTAAAAGGAGTTCTGGGTGTTGCTGAGGTATGCATGGTCAGCGTATATAGGATGTAGAGGAACGTAAGGGGTTTGGGAGCTTCTTAGGGCTCTGAGGCTTTAGGGCTTCCAAGTGGATTCAGACGTTGGTTACAATACCCAGACCCGAAATGAACCCAAACTGGACTGCTGTTAATTCAGGAACTTAATTCAAATTACGATAGTAATATGGGCATACCGTAAACAATGCGGTTTCCTTTTTATGGTACTTTAGAAAAAGTTTCTTAAGAGCAACCCAGTAGACCCTAAACCCTCAACCCCAAGCCTTAGACCCCTCTTTCTTAATGCTTAAACCCAGCAGCCCAGCACAAAGCGCAGGAAGGGGGTTTGCCTCCCACCCTCTCCGACGTCGGGGTCGGCGGGGCGGCGGTGCCCGCACAGCTTTGTTGCTTGGGATTGCACCGTTTAGGGTCTAGGGTCTAAAGTTTAGGGTTTTTGGTTTTAGGTGGATTCCGTCTTTCCCACTCCCTGTAACTGCCCTGAAAGGTGCTTATTGTTGATACGAAAACTCCTGCATGACCCACCCTGGCATGAAAAAGACAGCTACCCATGTGTAAGGTACTTAGGGGCATGCAGGATTTTGAGTATCCAGCAAATAACTGGGTTGCTGTTAAGGAACTTAAGTTAAGGACTATATTGGGGAAACCCTATTATTTACGATATATACCCATTATGGTAACTTAATTTAAGTTCCTTAACAGCAACCCAGATAAAAAAGGCTGCTAAGACTACTGTTCCGCAGCAAGGTACAGGCCTCCAGTCTCGATTGCAGGGAGCAAAACAGTGATTAAAGAGGCATCGGGTCGGGTGGACACTTGGGGAGCAGGATTTCCCATTAGAGTACACCCGAATTATGTATATATATATATATGGGTGGTTGTCAAAATTATGGTCCCTTTTTGGGTCCCTGTTATAATATGGCCCCTAATATTTCGGGTACCCAAAAAGGGATCAGAATTTTGACATCCACCCATATATATCCTTCTTACGTTTGCGGGTCTGGAGATCCTTTCGGGAAGCATTTTCGGATGTTCTTCACATTGATCATGCCCTTGCAGCCCCAACATTTTCGAAGACATCTGCCCTGATTATGAGTCGGGTAGTTCCCGGACACCAAAACCCTTCTTCAGGGGTCTTACCAAGGGGTTACTAGAACTCCTATAGCCTTTTTTGGTAGCAGCCACTGTGTGGGGGAGTGACTTCGTCTATCCGATCCGTGCCTAGGACTCCCTGAATTTCTTCAGGGTAGGCAGCCCATAGCTAGTCAGACCTGAGTGAACAAGTGCCAACATCACAGGCAAGCGCCCCTGAATATGCTCAACAGTACATCTTAAGCCCCTGTTTGACCTTAAGAACCGAGCCGGAACTCTAAGCCCAAACCCTCAACTGGAAATCCTGCACCCTGGATCCTAAACTCCTGATCCTTAGACATATACATATATATATATATGTACATACCTAAATATCACGCACATCCCTAGATGTCGTTAGGGGATGTCATAAAAACCCCAACCCTTGGACTCCCAACCCCAAGCCCGCAGCCTAGTTTAGGGTTTAGGGTTTAGGGTTTAAGGGCTGACGTTTAGGGTTTAGGGTTCAGGGTTCATGATTTAGGGTTTAGGGTGCCACCAAGGTTGAAGTCTGCCCCGAATTTGCAGCCGACCTGGAATCCTAAGCCCTGAGCCAGCCCAATCGACAAGGGTAGGGCTCAGGAAATGGGAATTAGATCGGAGATAGGTTTCAGGGGTTTAGCGTTTGTAGGATTCAGGGTGTAGGGTGTAGGGTCGCGTGGAATCCAGGTGAGCGCGTTGTGCCGCTGCTTCCAAGAGCCCACGATGGCGCGCCAGGAATCCTCTACACGGGCTCCCAGTCATGGAAAAGTGTAGGAGTTACCCACACCATAAACCCCAACCCTAAAACCTTAAACTGTAAGCCCCTAAGCGCTGAGGCTGCAAATTCGATGTGGTCCCAGTGTAGGTGTTACTTTGTAGGCCCCTGATCGCTCCCTATTTTGAGAAGCTCTCATGTAGGTTCTCCTTTGAACATTTTTCCACCCCATGGAATAGATTGCGCTGTGGCTTTAGGATTGGGAGCTGTAGAAGTTTAGGGAGTCAGGGTTCGGGGATTTGGAGTTGAGAGATTTTCTTGAACCAGTGCTTAGAGTTGACATTTGATATCTTCCGAAAAGATAGGTCGGGGCCTGTCGGTGTGCAAACGCAAGCAAGACACAAATCTGGCTACATTGTTATGGCCCCTTCAGTAACCCTAATACTGAACTGAGTGAGCCGGGGCCGTCGAGCAGGGCGAACGCACCGAAGGCGGCAGACGAGGTCGCTCCGGAGCCAAAAGCCTTCCGGCCGGCGATGGAGCTCCCAGTCCCACAGGCAGCTGTGGGCTGCGCGGTAGGCCCGGCAGGTCGCTGACGGATAATTCGTCAGGTCCCTGCGGCACTCGGCTGCGTCCTTCTTTTTCTTTTGAAGTTTGCAGGTGCAAATCTCGGGAGCAGGAGGCCTGCCAGCTTGGAGGGGCCTTGCAGCTGCCAGAACCTCTCAGTAGCCTCCCGGCCTCCCCAGCCTTTCCAGGCGCTCCCCACCTCTAAACATGCCTCCGTGCTTGACAACCTCCAGCCAAGGCTCTATCTTGAAGAAACACGAACGTCTGGTCTAAACAGGTCCAAGTGTTCAGGATTGGAGGCATTCAGCCAGGGCTCCATCTGAAGAAAAAAACAGGCCTCGAGCCAGACCCAAATTCACCAGTCTAGTCCGGACAGGTCCAACTGGTTCAAGGCTCGAAGTCCTCCAGGCAAGGCTCAATTTCAATCAGCTCAAAAGACTCGAGCCAGACCCAGCCCAAACCTTGCATCCACCTGCTCTAGACGGGTCTGAACAAACTAGTCTCGAGCCAAACACAAGCCCAAACCTTGCACCTGCTCTAGACAGGTCCATTTGTTCAGTTTGAAAGCATCCAACCAAGGCTCACCTGAAGAAAACTGAGGCCTTGAGCCAGACCCAAACCCAAACCTTGCACCCGTCTAGTCTGGACAGGCCCAACTGGTTGAAGGCTAGAAGGCCTCCAGGCAAGGCTCAAAACAAACACAGAAAGCCTCGAGCAAGACCCAGCCCAAGCCTTGCACGCGCCTGGACTAGACAGGTGCAAAAAAAAACAAATAAGAAGACACGAGCGCGCTCGGAGTTCGAGAGAACCTTAAAACCATAAAGGTCGAGGCAAGGGTGGAGTGCCAGCGGGGGTGGGCTCATGCAGGGCAGGGTGCGCGCCGTGTTGTTTCTAGCACCAGCGCGCTCCCTTGCTGAGACGCCCTAAACCCTAAACCCTAAACCGCGTATGTCAGAACTTTTGCTTTTTGGAGTTGGTTCTGAGGAAAGTCAAGGACGGTCCCACTCAGTGATGGCCACTATCCTTTGACTCCTACCATACCACTCTTACGTGGGGGGGGGTCCTCATAATGTTTACTCTTTTTGATTTTGTTTCTTCTATTGTTATTTCGACCCGAAAGTCCGAACTCTAAAACCTAAACCATAAGGCCTAAAACCCCAGTCAAAATTGAACCTTGAACCCAAACACAACCCCCAAGCCTCAACCCTCAAGCCTAACCCCAAACCCTGACCCCCAAACCCGAATTTGAACCCTAAGCCCTAAAACCCTAAACACCAAGCTGAACCCGTAAACCCCAATCCCTAAACCATAAAATACCATAAACATTAATCTGAACCCTAATCAGAGCCCTGCACCCCAATCCCTAAACCCTAACTCTAAACTCTAAATCTCATCCAGACCTTGCTCAGCCTCACAAACCGACTCGATGAGGCCCGCCTAAACGAACATCGAACCCCTCAAACAAGCCCTATACAGACTACTGTCCTTTTTAAGGGTTTAGGGTTTAGTGTAGGACCTTCAACGGAGCCTATACAGACTACTGAGTTTCGGGGAGGCTATATATCCCCAGGTGCCCCGTACATATCCCAAAAATAAGGCGCTATACGTCCCTAGATACTTCCTGAAAATCCCCATGCCCTAAGCCCCAATCCTCAAACCCTAAACCCTAAACCCTAAGCCAAAGCAAGGCTACAGCGGGACTGAGCAGGGAGATGTGACCCAACTACAGATGCTGGGCCCGGGTTACACAGGGGTTTCGAATTCTAGGGTTTGGGGGTTATAGAGGTGGGGCTTAGGGTTTAGGGTTTGGGGGTTATAGGGAGTATACAAGGTTTTTATGGGTCTGGGATCAGGGATGTGAGAAGGTTTTTGTGGTTTTGCAGGTTTCTAGGAGAGTTGGGTGCTTAGGACGCGCCGGTGTGCTTGGGTTCTGGGTTTGCATACAGATTTTACCCCTCTGAACACCAGTAAGAGCCAGCGTTGGTGGCAATCCATAATGTAGACCCCTGATTAATAAACCCCTCCCCTTAATAGGGATAATAATAGGGAACCCGATATTAAGGCCCTTAAAGGGAGGGTTTTTTAATCACGGGTCTACATTATGGTGCCCGGAGTTGTTGTTAACACGTGTTGTGTAGTGGTCAGGAGAATCAACTTTGTTTTTCCTGGTCCTCCCTCTGTAATTATTGCTGCTGCTACTGCTACTACTGCCACTATGACGACGTCTACTACGACGACCACCGCAAAAACGTTCACGACGACGACCATGTCGACAGCTTCCAGACGCCGCTGCGACGGCGACTAGACAATGACTATGGCTACTACAAGGATGAGGGCAACGACAATGACAATGACTGGTGGTTAGTTGGTGACGCGCGCGCAGATCGCCTGGCGATTTGCGCGCGTTTTTAATGTTTTTTGATACTTTCGCATGGTTTTCCGCCTTTCCGCTGACCTCGGAGACTATTCTTCAACCTGTGCATCCATGCACAAAAACCAGTACATCCATGCCCAAACGAGAATAACGCTCGTGTTTCGAGAGCATACGGTTACCAGTGCATCCATGCCCAAACCATAATAACGTTCGCGTTTCGAGAGCATATGGTTACTAGTGCATCCATGCCCAAACCATAATAACGTTCGTGTTTCGAGAGCTACGGTTACCAGTGCATCCATGCCCAAACCATAACAACGTTTGTGTTTCGGGAGCATACGGTGACCAGTGCATCCATGCCCAAACCATGATAACGTTCGTGTTTCGACAGCATACGGTGACCACTGCATCCATGCCCAAACGCAAGGGACAGTGAGCTGAAATCCACTCCAAAGGACATGATCTAGGTGTGCGTTTCCGATGTCCTCGTGCAGCAGTGCCTTGTATCAGGCCAAATTTTGAGCACCTCTCGCTCCACAAAACGCACATGATCGTGAAAACCAACACTAGTTTTCAGGGTTTCGTGGTACCCCATTTTGCGGCTGAAATCGCGCTCAAACCTCAGTTTCGTGCATTTTTTGACGCTCTGAAGCAACCAGGCGCTCTACGCGTGCGTGACCTAGTTGGGAACAAGGGAATGTTGTCCCTGTACAATCCTCATGCAACATATTTCCTTATTCCCTGCTAAACGCTAGTAAGATGACGACGACTGCGAGTACGACTTCGATAACAATATCATCAGTTGTATTGTGGCTACTCTCCTCACAGTCGCTGCTATTCTTACTATGGTCTGTTCGTCAGGTAGCATTGGGAAGATCATTTTCTGCTGCTGTTGCTGCTGCCGCCGCCTTTTTGGCATAGGGGAGTTTGATTACTTTCCTTGCTCTTCACAAAATGGCGGCAAACTGATGCGGTGGCTGCTATAGGTTTTAGAACAGTTTTGAAGTACGAATGCGATGCAGTTTTGCAGGAACCGGCCATCAAGCTTTGCGAAGCCGTTGATTGGGACTTGAATTCATACAGTCAGCCCTACCTATCAAATCATCAAATTCCAGTTTGGCTGTTGTTCTCCATTTTCTGTTCCATCTGTTTCTGCATTCCGTGCATATGGCAAGAGAGGGACCAAACCATAAACGAGAAACCGGCCCGAGTTAAGGATGAAGAGCCTTGAGGATGTTGAGGCTGGCGGGAGCGAGTTTAGGGTTTGGGTTTCAGGTTTTAGGCATTTGGGGTTTTAGGCTTAGGGGCTTAGGGTTTAGGAAGTTACGTTCTTTTTAGGATTTCGGGTTGTAGGGTTTTAGGGATCTAAGGTTTAGGGTTCAGAGCGTTTGGAAGTAAAGAGGTCTCGGATCCATCACATGGGTTAACCCTAAGCCCTAGACCCCCAAGCCTAAGCCCTAAACCCTAATACCTGAAACCCTGAGCCCTAAAGGAGGCGTAAGAGTGTCAGGTTGCCTGCAATTCAGGGTTTCTGGGCTGTAAATCAGAAAGGCAAATCCTCAAACCCTGAAACTCCAAGGATTTACGGTTTAGGGCTTAGGGTTTAGGGCTTAGGATTTGGGGCTTATTGTTTGGGGTTTCGGGTTAACCCCCAAACCCTAAACCCTAAACCCCAAACCCTAAACCGGTTTAGGGTTTAGCGTCCTATGGCTTCTCCCAGTCACCTCCACGTATACTTGGCCTTGCCCGCGAAGGTTCTGGCAAAATTTCAGCTGCGTGGAAGGGACTAATTCAGGGAACCTTGGGGTTAGGGTAGTAATTATAGGGGGTGGCCAGGAAAACCCACGAATTGCTGAACCCTAAATGTAAAACCCCAAACCCTAAACCCCTTCAAATCCTGAACCCCAACCTTAAACCCCAAACCCCTCAAATCCTTGATCCCCAACCTTAAACCCTAAACCCCAAACCCTAAACTCTTCAAAGCCTAACCCCCCCAATCTTAAACCCTAAGCCCCAAACCCTACTGTTGGGATCCTAATTGTCGTAGCCCCCTGTAACCCTAAACCCCAAACCCCCCAAAACCCTCAAACCCTAAACCCTACTTGGAGGTTCATGGGACTTAGTAACTATTTATAACTGGGGTTATAACTCTACCTATAATTGGGGTAACCCCTACAAGGCCATCTAAGGGGGTTATAAGTAGGGTTATAAGCCCAGTTATAAGTACTTACTAAGTCCCATGAACCTTCAAGTAAATAGTAGTTTCCACTCTCTTTTCCATTATCCCTAGAGAACCTCTACAATGCCCCTAGTATCAAAACCCCCCAAATCCTGGGGCTTCGAAGGCCGGGAGCCACCAAAGCGGCTTCATCACGTCGGGCAGACCTCACACGGCACAGTCCATCGCCATCCTGGTGCTTGGGAGCAATATAGAGGGTTTGAGGCAGTAAAAGGTTTGGGGTTTAGGGTTTATGGTTTTGGGGGCTTAGCATTTAGGACTTGGGGTTTAGGATGTAGGGTTTAGAGTTCAGGATTTCTAGGATGTATTTTAGGGTTTAGGCTTTATGGTTTACGGTTTTGCACAGGTTTTAGTGTAGGGTTGAGGGTTTGACGTTTAGGCTTTAGGCTGTAGGGGCTTAGGATTAGAGTATGAGCAGTAACGGAACGGACGCCGGTGCTATTTTGGTGGCATATATAGGGTGTCTGGCGAGACTTTTCAAATCCCAAACCCCCAACCCTAAACTGTAAAACCCTAAAATCCTAAACCCCCCAACCCCCAACCTAAACCCCCCCAAACCCTAAACCCCAAACCCCTAAGGGGGCTTGGTGTCTAGGACGTTTGGGATTTTGGCGCTTCGGAGGTTGAGTGCCCTCGGTGAAGACAAGTTGGATTGGCTGTGTGTTGACCCGAATCCCTGAACCCTGAACTTGAAACCTTAAAACCCTGGACCTTAAACCCTAAACCCTGAAGCTTAAGCCTCAAACCCTATAAACCCTAAACCCTGAGCCCTAAACCCTGAACCTTAAACCCCGAATCTTAAACCCAATAAACCTTAAACCGCCAGTCGCAGCTGGATGCCTCACGGCCCACAAGGCTGCCTCCTAAAATAAACCATACAGGGGATACTGGACAAAATCTGCGCGGCAGTCTAAACTCCTCAAACCGGGTTATATAAGGGATTTTTATAGGTGACTACTATAGGGATTATTGTCCTTTCCCTAACCTAAACCTAAGTAGTAGTTTCCATTATTCATGTTCATTCCCCAAAGCATAGCTAAGAGCCACTTTGGTGAATCATTATTTTCTTGATGACTGTACAAGGCAACCTATTCAGCAACAGTTTGGGGGGCATCTAGAGAACCCTAAACCCCAAACCGTAACCTAAACCCGAAACCCTAACCCTAAACCCTTACCACCTAGGTACCTCCCTTGAGCCCCTAAACCCACTCCAAAACCTTGAGCCCTAAACATTACACCCTAAACCCTAAACCGCGAAACCCTAAACCCCTAAGCCAAACCCTATAAACCCTTTAAAGGCCCCTGCAGTACCTCCTAAACCCTAAAACCTAAACCTAACCCTGCACCCTAAACTCTAAACCCTAAACCCCTAAACCCCTAAACCCCCAACCCTTAAAC
>CAJNIZ010003340.1:0-18740 GCA_905231905.1 Symbiodinium pilosum | reverse complement strand
CCCCCCCCCCCTCCCCCCCATTTTGGGAAACTTCCAAAACCTGCCTCCCAAAGCGACTCGTGAGAAAACCCCATAGACCCATCGAAGCCCTAAGCTCTTGAAACCGGGAGCCTGAAGCAACAAATCTGACAGCTCTTCCATCAGGGCGAGAACGCGCTGCCACTCTGCAGATTTCTCCTGAAGAGCTGGGGTATCGTTGGTTAATATTCTAGGGGTTTAGGGTTTAGGGTTGCTGTGCAGAAATTGAACTCATGCGTCAGCACAATGAAACCACATGATTCTGCTACGTAAGTACCCACGCTCCGGAAACCTAACTTCAAGTTCCTTAGCAGCAGCCCAGAAAAAGCATACCGTTGCAGGATTGTTTGCAGCGACTTGCTGGTACATCATACCAGAACACACCACCAACAAATAAACCTGTCCCTGCCCAAGGCCTGAATTTTCACATACACATATCTGTATATAGATGGACATCATGTAGTCCCCATTTCTTTCCCTGCACCCTACACCTGAAAACTCATTCAATGCCCCGCAAATCCCGAAGCCCTAACCCCCAATCCCTAAACCCTAATCTCTAAACCCTAAACCCTGATCCCTAAACCCTAAACCCTGAATCCTACATCCGTGAACTCCGCAGCCCAGTCTCGCAGGCGCTGATGACTGCATTGTAGGTTATCAGGTCCAGCTCCAGGGAGGTTGAGCTGCAACCCTTGGTTAAGATTAGGGTTCAGGTTTTGAGTTTAGGGCTTAGGGTTTAGGGCTTAGGGATTAGGGCTTAGGGATTAGGGTTAAGGGATTAGGGTTTAGGGATTAGGGATTAGGGTTTGGGCTTAGGGCTTATATTTCCCCTTAATTAAGTAGATAGAATATGGCTGCAACTCCTGGTCATGAGTTTTAGGATTTGGGTTGCAGAATGTACATTATCCACAGGGTGTTGGGGCTCCAGAATTTAGTCTAGGGTTTCTATACTTTAGGGAACCCTTGGTTCTCCACGAAGTTTCAGAGTTCCAGAATTCAGGGTTTAGGGTTTCTAGACTTCGCAGCTTCGGAGGGTTTGGGAGTTTTTGCCACTTGCATTGCCCGATACAGCAGGGCAAGGTTCAATCCGGTCAACTCAGGCTCGCACTTCCTACAGAAATTCAGATAGAGTCCCCCTTAAGTAGATAGAATATGGATTTGGTTACGTTATTATAATATCCCCATGTACCTCATATATCATATCTACTTAAGGAGGACTATACCAGATCCCTGTAAACCCCAGATGCACAGCCATCTTGATCTCGGCAGGAAGCTCACTCGTCGGCCCATCTACTTCCTACAGCAATCTACCCCGAGAAGCTCGCCATTGAACAACACTGGCACAGGCAACCAATAGGGCTTAGGCCCTCGGGTACCAGAATTCAGGGTTTAGGCCGTGTAAGGATTTGAATAGAGGAGGGGCCATAATGAGGAATCTGCTTTGTTGGGATGCAAGCAATCCTTGACGCACACCAAGGACATTTCCGGGTGTTCAATCTTTTTTGCGGGGCCTCCTTTTGGGAGATACCTGTTTACGCTATCGATGTTCGAGGCAAGTCAAATTCAAACATAAAGATTGTAGCCCCCCCCATGATTCTCTGCAAGCCCTACATCCTACATGTCCTTAGATATGCCTGTCTATCCATCTTGACGGGCAACTTTTCCCACCTCTTCCCTACCCTAAACCCTAACTCCTAAACCGTAAGCCTTTGCCCCGAAAACCTGGAAGCCTAATTCCTGAAATCCTGAACCTGTAGCCCTAATCCCAAAACCCTTTACCCCAAACCCTGAGCCTGCAAAGCGGCCCAGGAACTGCCAGCAGCCTCATGGCCTGAGTCCACTGAGAGGCCTTCTCACAAGCACTGATTGCGGAACTGCAGCTGATAAGGTCCTCGTTACAGATGCAAGGTTTGGGGTTTACAGGGTTTAAGGCCCTCTTGACACATTAAAAGCGTTGAGGACTTAGCTCCTCTGTCGGTAAGAGTTTAGTGATGGAAAATAAGCAAGGATATGAAATGCAAAGCGTGATGTATTAGAACTGCAGCTGACTAGGCCCTCTCTACATAGGTACCTGAAACTTAGTACTAACTATGCAACACATTTCAATCGATGCTTAGCACTGCCATACTGATCGCCTAGTTCCGAAGGTTGAGGGATGTTGAGGGCACTCAGGATACTGCAGGTTGCTTAGTAACAGCATTATGAAGACATGCTGCTTGGTAGGAGGACAGGGATAGCCAATTGCACGCCATGGCCTCTACTGCAGCTTGGCTATGTAGAGAAGACTATAGGTTCCATGTTGGTTGTCACTTGAAGAGTTGTCCTACAGTGAAGCCTGAGGCCCTAAACAAAGCTACTGTTGATAGACAACATGTTGCGTGACAATACATGCTTAGACTTCAAGAATTGCAGTAGTATAACATGCTAAGGATCGTACAAGATGTTGTCCATCAACCATCGGGTCCTCTTGCACCGTCTTCACGTGCATAGCCTCCAGAATAGACCTAGGTTTGCTTCGCTTCATTCTCTGCCAGTGTCCATGCGGAGAGGGGGGGGAGGACCCGAAGATTCAGAGCCCCTTCGGAGGGGCATCTATAAGGAGCATTACAGCATACAGGGGTCTACATTAAGTTGTCTCTTTATGAAAACACTCACGCATAGTAGGAATTGAGTTTATCGTCTGCCCACATAGACACCCAAAATTATACATCAATATTCAATGAATATTCAAAGGAATCTTGTATATGCTTCCCGCAAGGCACAATACCTCATAGGTCGGCGTTAAGAAACTGGGGGGCGTTCAGGATTGAGGTGTCCAACAAGATTCATTTTGGGTTATGCGTTTTTTGAATGTGGCATGGTAGGGCGGACAGTCGGGGAACTTCTCATCCAAACGCTGTCCAAAAAGTGGTACCCTAACATGGACTGAATAACTCGCTCTGCCAAAAGCGCTCCTCCCCAAGCTAAAATGAAATCTCAAATGGGCCCTGCATAAGCGCCTGTTGTTTTGCAAAGGGGCCTATATTGTGGGCTGCCATCGTAATTTTCAGGAGGGTTAGCTCACAAAACCTGTCCTTTTGATACACTTTAGGTCATTCCCCATTACAATCAGAGTTCATACAAAAAGTAGTGTGAGTTATATTCGACCCCTCATCGGAACTAAGGACAGCCACTGAGAGAGGAAACGGCCAGAGATACGTACGAAAACAATGCCTCATGGGTTCTCCTAATGCCACCCTTTCACTACCCCCCCCCTCAGGTTCCCTTGATAAAAACAAATTCGTCAACCCTCTACGTACGTAACCGTAACCTGTACTGAGGGATTGTTCCTTGCGATATGGTTGAAGCAGCACATCCTGTACTACCATGCGTACTCTGAATGCCGAAATTACTGTAGCTTGGTTTTGATTTAGGGCCTATGGTCAAAGATTACTGTTAAGGCGCAAGATCTCCTCCATCAACAGTAGAAGTCCCACAGCTGAAGGGCCCCATATAGTAAAATCCAGAATGTCAGCAAAGACACAACGCCTTCTGCCAGTTCCGGGCTTTCTCGCAAGCACTGATCGCCTCCGCTGAAAAATCGGCGGACCCCATGTACTATAATCCTTCTTATAGCCCCCCCCCTCCAAAAAAAAAGAACCCTCCTTGCACCGCGCTCATGACATTTGCACATTTCAGGCCGACTATTCAACAGTTGATATGGGTTTCTGAGGATTGTAGAATAGGGTTAAGGGTCTATAGGGTTTGGGGTACCTATAGTCAAGGTCAAAATCGGGGTCCCCGTATTCAGAGAAAGTACCACATCTCAAAACCTACAGGGATGTATGGGGACTGCATAAAGACAATGGGTTCCCTCAAGGCTGATGTCAGTTTAGTGTTTAGGGGTTTAGGGGGTTGAGGCCACTTTGAGAAGTCGATATCTCATACAACGGCCCGGTCGCTGAATTGAATGTGATGACATTTGGCAGAAGCTCTGCGGTCTGAAGCCTGAGCGATTTAGGGGTTTCCCAAAATGAGGTGTACCTTTTTGGGGGTTCCCATAATAAGGACTATAATATATTTCGGTGTCACTACCATCTGGGATTACCTCAACGTTCCAACTATCCTCTATTTAGGCCTATGTACCCTCTATTAGAGACCGTATGACTCCAATCAACGGCACTAGGAAGGTCTAGGTAGGAACTGGACAACTGCATGGAAGTGCTATATCATCTAGAGAGGGGGTTTGGTGATTAGAGCTGTTTCGGTGGCTGAACATTGCATATGAGGCTCCGTTCTTCTAGAAGACTAACCCCGAAAGGAGGAAATAAGCCCATCCGTTGCCTCTACTAGTAAAGCCACCCTAACATTAGAAAATAAAATCGGGTGCGTTGAAATCCGGATAAGCACCTTCAACAGGGCAAGACGTTCTTAACATGGGCCGCTCAATAGATTGTGATTTTGGGGGATTTTCACTCAACTGAATAGTTCACGATAATCTCATTCGATTAAACATTCAATTATTGGCTAGTGTCATTAATTCGTTGATTCAGTTCATTGGTTGTTGATTTCCTATAAAGTTTACAAGGATTTTAGAGGCGGCCCTACCTAATTCGTTCAATAAATAACCTCCTAATATTAACAACATCTTTCGGCCCCTGGATTATGTAGTAGTAGGATGGGGACGTCGTCTAGTATCAGGGGCGAAGGGATTATATGGGGATTGCAATATCCCCAAACAGTAGACTACTCCTTTGGATTCCACAGGCTTTAGGGATTACGGATCTTTCTCGAAACAAGAGTGCTAGGACAGATCCCAAGCAATTTGGCAATCTGAAGGCACTTCCCTCAAGAGATTCTGGGAGTCCCTCTTCCAGGATAGCTACGGTTTTGCCCACACCCTGTAACAGTCTATACTAGGGGTCATAGTGGCTAAATATCTAACTATATTATAAGATATGAGTATATAACCAACTGTTATAGACCTGGCACAGTACCCAAGGGATGGCTGGGTTTGAGGGTTTGGGTTTAGGGGCTAGTTTGAGAAACTCCCTTATCAGGGTCGGAGCATGGCGGCCACAACACTGTCCTGCACGACGTCCGGCCAATTCACGCGGCTATGGGAGATTCCTAAAATTAGGGCTACCCTTTAAAAGGGGGTTGTAGGGTCTTACATGGGTGAAAATAGAGATATATGGGGTTTAGGGCTTCCAAAATTAGGGGTACCCTTTTAGGGGTCCCCATAACAATGATTAGTAAATTGGGATCTACATTGGCGTCCCCCCATTTAGGGAAACTACCATATGGGCTACGTGCCCCCAAATTAGCCGCCATGTGCCAACATGTTTACAGTCATCCGACCCACGGGGATATGGACCCTTTGAGGTAGGTGCCCTGTTCAACAAAAGGCAGAATAGAAAGGTTCTTTGAATGAGTCTCCACTGACGGAAGAGCCCTAAAACACCGACAGCCTGAACCCTAAACGCCTCAACCCATAGACCCTGAAACTTACTGTTTCGTAGTAGGGAATAGGAGAATATTAAAATATACCTGGGTGATATATTCTCTTCTTCCCTGCTAAGAACCAGTAAGACGACCTGAAGCTCACAATCTATTTAAACGTCCCCTAAACCCTAACCCTAAACCCACAATCTTTTTAAACGTCTGATGTGCCTCCAGCCTGGAGCCCTCTGCATTTCGCTCTTGTGGGATGCCCTGACCTAGACCCTAAGCCCCTAACCTTAAACCCTAAACCCTAAACCACTAGCCCTAAACCCTAAACCCTAAATCATAAGCCCTAAATCCTAAATATTCCTAAATCCTAGACCTCAACCATTGAGCCAAACCCTAACCTGCAAACACCTGAGCCCTGAAGCCCCTGTCTCCCTTAACTGACTCAGAGGAGCTCGTCCAAAAGATACAGAGCCCAATCCCATCTGGCTGCCCGTTCGCACACGCTGATGGCTGCTCCAAACCTAGAGTTCAAGCTTTTAAGCGTTTAGGAGTTTGAGGGTCCAGGGTCCGGGGTCTTAGATCATGTTGCTCGTTTCAGTGTTCAAGGTATGATCTCTCGGTGTTTAAGAAGGAACTGGGCGAACAGGTTGCAAGACTTCTCTTGAAGTTTGTAAGCTGTTGATGCAGGAAATCTTGCATGACCCGAGGCTCCAAATTTGCTGAAAGGTTTAAGCTTTCATAGGGCTTTACGGACTTCAAGCATGCAAGAATTCCTCTATCAACAGTGGGCGCTGCCACATAGATTCCAGCACTTGCACTGGTGCACAGGAACAAAGAAGAAGGCTTTCCTTATATGTAATGTCCAAGAACCTGTGAGCTAGTGTATAACAACCCCATGAACCGACTACGCTGCACCTGAGGTCCGCAGGATCCAGCAAAACCCTTGGTCAGGACCTCACATAGGCCGCATGTAGAAAACTAGCCCACCCTAAACCCTCAGCAGTAAGAGACGGCTCTCCAGGACCACCAATGAAAGTCTCTAGAAAAGAATCCTGCAGAAGGCGGCCTATAGCAGAACCAAAAGCTGAGTACTTGGAGTGTGTCATCTTTGCGTTCTTTTGCCGAGGGTTCCACAATGAGGGCCTCCATCATCGGCATTTCCTGATCCACATTGCTCTAGAAAGAAAACCCTCTCCATAGTTCAATAAGGAGGCCCACGAAGACCTAAAATCTAAAAAAGGTGAACAAGGACCTCCTGAACCCTACGCCTTACTTGGAGGGGCCGGGGGCAGTAGTAAGTATACTCACAACCCCAATAAGCCTTATGATAAGCCCAAGTATCCCCACTACTAGCCAACTTACTAAGGCCCCTGACGCTGCAAGTACGCCCTAAGCCCTGGATTCTAACCACTGCGCACTTTTGTTGCGTGGTTCCCCTTTGAAACCCTTGAGCTCATCCTCCTTGAGTTCCCCCGAAACCACGGCCAGTCTGGAAGTTTGTGAAAGCCTTTAGGGTCCAAAGTTTCATGTGTAATGGCTTGGGTTGAGAGTTTGGTCTTTACGGTGCAATCTTTAGGATGCAGGGACGTGAGCCTCTATCTACGGGCTCCTCAAGATCAAGAGCACTTCTTTTCAAGGTGACTTTTGCCCTGAATCATGCCAGTGGCCCGTCGTACACAAACACTTGTCCTACGTTTTTGGAATGTCTTTCTCAAGTTGACCTTCCCCT
The DNA here is from genome assembly GCA_905231905.1 of Symbiodinium pilosum. Lineage (NCBI taxonomy): Eukaryota > Dinophyceae > Suessiales > Symbiodiniaceae > Symbiodinium > Symbiodinium pilosum. The sequence goes on along the minus strand of CAJNIZ010003340.1, from coordinate 11,560 downwards.
AGAAGCACGAGCTCTAAGCACTGAAAAACAGAACAGCTGAAGCAACATAGCCAAATTTTGGGCAGGCGGCGTCACAATCGTGGGCTGCAACAGGTTCTGCGAAATTTCGTCCACCAACCTTTTCTGTTATGCAGCCGCGTGCGTCGCAACCACAGCTTGTCGTATAGGTTCGGGGAGTTCGAATTGTCAATGACTACCCCTACGATCAACATTACAAAATGACATGAGGTTGGCCAAACCCTTAATTCTCGCACAAAAATGGCTGAAGAGGAGTTGTACCCATTAACAAGCTCTCAGAATCAAAGCCCCCTTTTCATTAAAGAGCAAGCGACATTGAAGTAATCCCCTCCCACTAAGATTGAAACTGCTCACCCCCTGATATTGCATGTTCCAGTTGTGGCATGTTGTTTGAAACATCTTGGGACTATCTAACATACTGGGTGGCGGTTTTGATGTTAGTTGGGGGGGGAGGGGGCTGCTATATGCAGCCCGAAGTCTATCCCTCAGCGGCCCTTTCTTTCTACCTTCTAGTTCATACTGTAATCTCATTCCCCAAAGCATGTCGTATGCGAAGGGTGAAGACTTCCTCCATCCAGTATGATCACTAGCTCGCGAGCATGCGCAGCCAAGTGGCCCTGAATGCTCAAATTTCTGGCCTGGCCTGGATACCATGAGCCTAACACTAAAACCTTGAACCGTGTTGTGTACCATGTGCAATTCTGGGGGCTCCTGTTGTGAATCCTTTTGGCAGTCCCTATGATAAGGTTCACGTCATCTTCGGGCTCAACAAAGCGGGACCCTTGTTCTGAGAACAACTCACGCATATAGTCTTAAGAAGAAGCATGCCCTCAATGCTTTGGCTTCTAATGGATTTCATAGGCCCTTACACTACATTAAAGGGCCCCAAAACAAGGGGACCGATTTTTCAACTTATTGCCCAGGCAATAGGAACCTCCACCCAGGATCCTAAACCCGAAGCCCTAAACCCTGGACCCTACCCCAAACCCTGGACCCTAAACCTTAAACCCTGGACCCTAAACCCTAAACCCTGGACCCTAAACCCTAAACCATCCTGGACCCTAAACCCTAAACCCTAAACCCAAGATCAGCCCAGGAACACAAGGGCGCGTTGCCAATCTTGCTGCCGCCTGCATGCACTGATGAGCTTGTTGTATCCGATAGTGGTGTCCTCAGACTGGCAGCCATGAGTGGTGATAGTAGAACAGACAACCACCTCAGGAACAGTAGCAGCAACAGTAATAGTAATAGGATTAGTACTCGAAATACTTAATAGTAATAGTAATAGTAGAGGTAAGCGTAATAATCGTCACTGACCTTTACCTGTCTTGAGAAATGACTTGAACTAGCGTTTCCATGCAAGCCCTGAGCACGGTAAGAACTACCCGGACAGGCTCCGAGCGCAAGCATCGGGCTAATTGCAATATGCCGAGGACTTTGCTAGAGGCTAAACTCCTAGTATCCCCTTTCATAACGATACTCCCCTATATAATGCTCCATCATAGCTCACATGGGGAAGGAGTTACATCTTACACGCCTCACCTATGCACCGTGCAAGCCCCCGTGGTATCAGCGTCAGCAACATTGGTTTAACACCGCCATGACACTGCGACTGTGGGGTTGAAGGGTCCTTTCCTGCCACATTGTTGCATCTTCAAGCGTGTTTTCATTTTCATCTGGGCTCCATGCGCTGATTGCCAGAACACATCCTAAACCGCAAATCCCTAAACCTTCTTCGTACGTGGCTAGCCAAGAACATCCAATGAAGGCCTGAAGGAGTAATGCCATAGAACCCTGTGTAGGACAGAATGAGCCGTACTTGTAGGACAGATATCCCACGGAGCCCTTACATTCCCAGATCACCGGCATATTCCTCAACAAGACCTTCCAAACGCATGTGAAAAGCTGGGAAATCCTGCATGCCTGCCAATCAGCCGTCATGAAGCAAATTACAGAGGCCGAGTCTCTGCAAGTGGTGACTTCGTGACGAGCCCGCTTGGAGCTCTCATGGGTGGGTTAGTGGTGATGATGGTTGGAAGCAGCAGTGAGGCTTAGATCGTAATCACTCTGCTCATGCTCCTGCTGCGACCGGGAGACTGCAACAACCCGGCTACACTGTCATTCCTGCTGTTGCTGCTGCTGTTCCAGTCTCTTACTCCCACTACCATGATCTGACAATTGGATACCTCTTCATGCGCTCTACCTTGATGCAGGCGCGTTCACAAGAGCACTTGATATCGCTGAGCAGCAAGGCCCCTACAAGTACTTCTCTGTGTAAGCCAAAACAACCCTAACGTTGGCAATTTACGAATCTCTGGACAACAGCCTGGGTTGCTGTTAAGGAACTTAAATTAAGTTACCATAATGGGTATATATAGTAAATAATGGGGTCTCTCCAATATAGTAACTTGATTTAAGTTCCTTAACAGCAACCCAGCAGCTACAGAACCCCTTCGAGGAGACTGGGACTGAAGAGCTTCAATCACTAGCTTTATCAGGGTCGCGCCTCAAAGAGGTTCCCAAAAAGGCGCAAAATAGTATTGGAGTGATATGTGACACAAGTGCAAAGGAAATCTATAATAAGTACTGATGACCTTAGGAATGAAACATGTGACCACAAGAAGGAGCCATTCCAAACCTGAAACCAGACCATGTTCCAAATCTTTCAGCGTTCGGAACCCCCGCAAGTATAAAGCCCTGGACTGCAAACCTTGCACCCTGAAGCATGCATGAATGTCCCTATGCAAGCCCAAAACCCGTGCTCCACGACGTGAGCACGAGCAGGACACATTTTTGAAGCAAATCGCTGGGTCGCTGGGTACTGAGCTTGGAATTGCCAAGCATGAGCAAGCTATCTTTTTCTGTTCGGAAACGAGGGATTAGGGCTCAGGGGGTTGCATTGAGATCGTATTGAGGTAATGGCCCTCAAGATGGACACGCAAAAAAGCGCCCACCAGGCTTCCTAAGGAACCATCTTGGTTCTTTACAGCTACCAAACCCCGGTAATCAAAACCCTACCTCGCGTGGCACTGCGCAAAAGTGAGTTGGACCTCTTCAGATTGATCATTGGATTGCAACAGATGTACGGTCTCTGTAGAGGGATTTTGTTGGGGTTGTATAGGGACATATAGGGGTTATATGGTGTTTATGTTTTTCTCTACCCCTGCTTTGACAATTACAGTGCAGAAGACGAAGATTTCTTGCTCTTTACAGCCTACGGAGCAGTAGCTGGTGATGTTTTTGCGGGTGGGCCTTTATGCGTATTGGGATTTGCCGAGGGTACTCTTCACAACCATCCTGTTGTTTCTATACTGGCCTCAAAACATCTACAAGAACAACACTACACCTTAAACCTATATCCTGAAGTCTAAGCCCCAAACCCTATACCCTAAAGTCTAAACCCTCAAGTCTATACTCTGAAGCCTAAACCCTATACCCCAAACCCTTTACTGCACATATTTATGTATCTACAGGGGAAGCACAGCCTCGGCAAGGTCATCCAGAATTGGGTTTGAAGGTCCTGGAAACCACAACAACTTTTGCAGGATGATCTACCAAGGTTACACATAAAGGGTTTAGGCTTTAGGGCTACCAATTCCGCAGGTAATATCAACAAAACACCTCAAACCTGCCCCTATTAGGAAGCCTACGAAGCATTCAGCTTCCGGCATTTAGCTTTCATACTTTTTGGGTCCATTATAATAGTATGAAACGGGAGTTTCCATTTTCTGTTCCATTATCCCTCTATAACTCCTACATTATAACTGGAGAATTTCAATGCAAGGGGCTGAATATTTCCTAGTCCCCCTCCCCCTATGCCCGCAGCAAGCTCTGGAGCAGTTCCTCCAGCCCAAGCAGTTGACTTCGCAGCTGCGAGAACTGCTGAGCCGCCTCGCAGGCCCCAACCACCTGATTAGGAAACAACATTTTGTGCGTCTCACAAAACAGGTGCCCTTATGAATCCCGGGGACCAGTGTATATGGATATATGTGAATATATTTATATGTATATATGTATGTATATATATATATAGGGGTCATGGAGCCATCGGGAGCATCGTGGCTTCTTAGGCTCCAGAAGGCACAAACACAATCAGTCCTTAACAACGTGTCTTTCTCAATCGGTCAAGCCCCTTCCTGAAGCAAGCATACTCTGTGACCAAGGTACTGTAAGTGTCATGGATGAGAATACTTTCTTGGGTAGAATATGCTCCAGTGAGGACTACACCAAACACAGAGAAAGACGTTTGGTCAGCTCCACTTATATGGCCCATAGTCTAAACTCCTAGTATCCGGCTTAATAACCCCTATACTACTCCCCTAGATAATCCCCTACATAGCCCCCTTTAAGGAGTTTAGACTATGGTTCATATGGGTAAGGCATGGCTGGCTCAAGGAGGACAAGTGCGAGACGGTCGCTAGCTTCCGAAAAAGGAGAAGGTCCTCTTGGTCTACACCCCAGACGCAAGGTGGCTGTACGCAAGCTGGTACCATCACAAGGTCTCCTGGTCTACTCCCCAAATACTAGTAGCTACAGCGGAACTGGTACTGTACCATCTGGGGTTCATAACTTCGAGAGGGAGCCATGAGGGAAGCCTTGACAAAGTTGCATGAAGTGCTGGAAACGGCTGTACTTGGGGTTTAGGGTGTAGGCATTCCGGAGATCTCCAGAGGTTTTCCAGAACTGCGTTTGTTGACACAGGATGGGCCTCCGGTACCGTAGGAATGTGGCATGACAAGGGGGAAGATTTGGATGAAAATTATATAACCCCAATATAACCCTACCCCAGTTTCCATGTCACTTTCCACTTTCTTTTCCATTTGATTCTCCATTACCTCAATATTAACCCATAAACCTTTGCAACAGGAAAGGTCCCCACGCCACATCCTCTTGACGAGAGGCAGCGCTGAGCGTGACCGCATCCACTTCCTTTCCAGGCCTTTAGGGACCCTAAACCCTAAACCATTGTTGGATTCCAGCAGCTGCTAAAGGCGAGGGATCCCCAACAATGTGAAACCCAAATGGGGGTGTCCCAACAATTGGGGGTGCCATTTTGGGGGTCCTTAGAATAAGGACTATAATATATTGGGGTCTATATTGGGGTCCCCCTATTTTGGGAAAGAGTTAAATATGACGTGTGATCAAGGCTAAGGGGCTCTGCGGAAGATAGATGAGGAATTCTTGCCGGGGTCTGGACCTGTCCTCTCAGATTGTTGCTGGTAGGCTTCCTTCTTTCTTCTGGCTGGCCAGGATATTTGCTTGTATTGGAAGCGAGGGTGCTGGGCGACCCCCCCAAAAGTCGAGAATTAACAAGTCTCCTCTCAGCCCAAGCCAGAAACCTTACATTCTACGTCGTTAGTCCCCTGGCCAACTTCCAGAGAGGATGCTTAGACAAGCAGAACAGGTATCCCTGCAAGAGCGGCTAAACAAACATGCCCCCAACGTGGGTCGCGATTCAGGGTTTCGAGTTCGGGTGGGAATGCTGCGCTCCTCAATATTACAAGGACCTTGCTTAAGAAACTCGCTGTTTGAACAACTCGAACATCTTTCTCTAGTCCCGAATACTTGCAAGTGAATCCTGACCGAGAACGTTGAGAATCTAAAGATAGATCTGGCCTCAAAAGCGCAAACGCGCGGTGCCATTGTCGTCCTCGCTCCTTGCTGAAAGAACCCCAGAAGCCCCCTGGCCATCCTAGAGCGGTTTAGGTCCCTAAACCCTGCATCATACGTGGCTCTAGGGGCTGGGGCCCTTGAACCATACATCCTAAACCATGAGTGGTTCAGGGTTCGAGGCTTGAAGATGCCGAAAACTGCAGAGATGTGCACGTACTGGCCAGATGAGAATGTCCATAAACAGAGGGAGCCCTTATGCACCCCAATGCGCTATGTCCCCTCTTATGCGTTCTCCCCCACTGCAAAAAAACGGACCACTATAATTCATGGAAACCTCCACGTCAAAAAATAGAAAGGTGGAACAGTGGAGGTTAGCTCGTGGTGACTGAAGCTATACAATCTTTCTTCCATTCGTGAAGAACCCTAGGGTGCCTAGTTACCTATAGGGTATATAAAGCCCAGTTCCCGTTATTTAGGTAACTGGGGGCCCGAGAGGGCAGGCCTGAATCTGTGAGCTTCCAGGGTTCGTAATGCCAAGCAACTGGAGGGGAACTCAGTTGTTGTGGGCATATAAAAGGCAATGTTAGAGGGTAGCTGGTGTGTCCTGGCACATATGCTAAAGCCGACACACAAGCACAAACACATGAAAACTTCAAGCTCCAAACTAGGGCCTGTCGACCTCGAATCCTGAACTATGACAGAATAACTGCCCTGCATCAAGCCCAAAAGGGTCCCTAATTAGACCACTGCCGTTTGAACAGGGGGACTTGATTGGGTGGTATACTCCTGTTGTAAACCCGAATCCGGCATAGTGCCTAGTCTCCATGGAGCTGGCCACGGCATTCAGGGTAATGACATTGGGCTCCATACCTGTGGCGTGGATCTCCTGGAAGAGTGATTGAGCCTGCGGCCACCTGGGTTCTACCCTTCCGGGTTTTGAAAGGGGTTTTAAGGGTTTCAAACGGCTTTTACAAAGGTTTCTACGGGGTTGTATAGGGGTTGTCAGGAACTTGGGAGTGGCTTTCAAGGGAATCTGGTGGGTCAAGGGGGGGGCTGCAGGAATGACAAAACGGAACGTAAGATTTTGTTCAAGGATCCGGCATGTTTTCGAAGACAAGTACAAAGCTGCTAGGACAAAACTGCCCAATTTCAATCTGCGCGACCTCCCATCGCATGCGGTGATAGCAGCATTCTGCCTTAGCTCTCTAAAGGAAGCTGCGAGAAAAAAACACACACACACACCAGAAACGGAATCTGGATGCATATAGGGTCTCGATAGGAACAGCTACGAACATTATGGTCATGGCGCTGCCATCAAGTAGCACTTTGCACGGCTTGAGAGCATGAAAAGGGCTTCTCCAAAAAGTGGTATTCCGTTCCTGTATGATTATAAGCACCCTAACCCCATCAGTGTAGCTCCAGTGCCCTTGTACTCTAGTATAGGGTTTAGGGTTTAGGGTAATTTAGAAGCCTGAACTTGGATACTGACCCCACCCATTAACCGTTGGAGAACATGCATAATGTACTGCCCCCCTTAAATAAAGAGAATATGGGGTATATGGGGAGCTCATTATGATTTACCCAAAGCCATATTCCAGCTACTTAAGGGGGACTATAACTATGTAGAGCCCCTAATGTGACCCCTATTATAGACTGTTAATGCGTGGGGGCAGGATCCATGCCTAAACCACTAGTATTTGTGTTGTTCCTCTAAGGGTGTTATGCTACGGTTTAGAGCTTAAGGTTTAAGGTTTAGGGTTGTAGGGGATATATAGCATGGGGTTCAGGATTTAGGTTTCAGGGTTGATTATCAATGTTATGGTCCTAGATTACTTGTAGATTTCTGATATAGCATACTTCAACAAGACCTCCAAATACTGAGGCCGCTATCCCTGTATCTAAAACCTACCCCAAACCCTAAACCCTAAATTCTACCCCAAACCCTACACCCTAAATTCTACCCCAAACCCTAAACCCCTGCAGTAATCAGAGGAAGCCCACCCTCCACCAGGCCCCTCGCATACCCTACAGCCAAAACTTTAAGCTCCTCAGCGGATGAAGGACACCATGGGCCACTTAGGATTCCCTATGTACACTATAACTCCTGGGATATTTGGTATGGTAGTTTCCCAAAACAAGCGGACTCCAATATACCCCAAAATACTACAATCCTCACAACGGGGACTCCCAAAACATACCCCTAATTTTGGGAAAGCCCCGTATGTATGGTGGTGCAAGGTTCCCTCCAGAAGCCTCCCATGTAAGGCTTCAATTTTAGGAAAGTTGCGTGATCAGGGTTGCACGCAGGCCGGCCAATCCACACCTGTTCAACACCTGGAGGCTCATGGTTTCGGCAGGAATCATCGTGATGTCCACAACTGGTACACACACACACACCATACCGTCTTCAACGAAAAAGGCGCATGACTGAAATGACAAGCACGTTGTGAATAGCAACTGGTACTGCATCGCCATTGCACGCTATCATGCTGATGACGGTGTGACAACAGAGTGACCCACAGTGTCCTTACTTTGTTGCGAAATTGTACCCCACGTCTTTGAAGGCAGAAGGATGCAGTGGATCTAGCTACTCTTTTTTGGTAGCTGCGGGGATTGAGGCTATTATGATGGGGTTTCAGTGTTGGGGTATCTACTCTTGTGATGTTGACAAGTGGGGCCACACCGTTCGGATTTTCGAAGCATGGGCAGCACCTCGTGAAGCAGAGTTAGGGGTTCGTTTGGAGGTGTCTATAATAGACCTGAGAAAGCTTCCTTGGGTCTATACGAAATCCCCGAGGTGTTGGAAACTACCACATCAACAAAGACTCAAACCCACCTATACCTATACCTGTAACCCTAAAGCTTAAGCCAGAAATCTTCAGCCAGATCACCAATTGACTCTGGGAGCTTCCAGGGTAACAATCCGTGCTCTTGTAGGTACTGGCTGGGCGTTGCATGATGAAATCTTGCAAAAAATGCAGTTTTCAGAAAACACCTAGCCCTCAATTATCCTAGCATTCTAACCCATAAACTCTAAACCTCCTCCATTGCATTCACGAACTGGAGAAAATCCCCCGTTGCCGCCTGGAGGGAACGCCGCCAGTGTGCATCCTCGCGAAGAGAGCTGAGGACCTCGCATCTTACATGAACTACTGCCTAAACTCCTTGAAGGGGGTTGCTTGAAGGGGGTTGTATAGGGCATTATACAGGGGAACAAAACAGGGGTTATCAAGGGGGATACTAGGAGTTTAGACTATGGCTCATAGAAGAAGTGTCTGGACTCCGAGAGTACGTAGAATAACTGTCTTTTGTGACATCTTTAAGGACTTTGGGCCATGGTTTTACTCAGTTTTGGGCTCCAGGTGGTATTACTTATCCGGATTATGGCTTGGGCTTTTCAGAGTTTAACGATGAATTAGAGCTCAGGGTTTCAGGCCAAGGAAAAAGGGCTGCGGTCGAAGCTGGTGATGGCCTGCGTAAGTGTAGCTATAGTTTTAGGGATCCAAATAACAAAGAAAGCCACTACTTCTAGACTTTGGGACCCGGTGTAGGTAGTATCTAGCCATATATCTATCTGTATATATCTGTATATATACATATGTATTTAGACATTGACATGGATCCTCAGGATAAAGACAGGAAATGTTTGGGTGAACGTAGAATCAGGAATCGTCATCGTCGTCTCCGCTGTCCTCGTCGGGGTCTTTCAGCTATCAGGTTGTGGTAATCATCCTTGTCCTCTTGTTTACGACGCCGGAGCTGAGCAGAATCACGCGTTTAACACATTTTCGCTGACAAAAACACATTTGTTGGAATCAACTTTAAAGCTTGGCAGCTTGCGCCCTACGAGCTTCACCATGCGCATGGCAGTACTCGCTACCAGCACACGGTACCCTTGCCGGATATCTAAAGAAGTAGCCAGAAGCCCAGAACATCAGAATCAGCTTCTGTCTTGTCTTTGAACTCCTCTAAGCTACCATGATGTCGCGTGCAACCTGTCTTGGGGAATCATTCAAACTTTGGGCTATGACGAGGATTTACCTTTAAATGTTCTAGGAGGTTGCCTGACTTTATTCTTGGGACCGAACGGGTGGATCCCCAAACTAAGGTCCATATATATCGCGCCAAATAAAGATGCCCACTCACCATTCTCCTGTTGCACGTTAAGCAATAAGAGGCAGGGGTGCAAACAAGCGGCGGCATTGCACACAATGATGTCGACCTTCACCAGCCTGGTACTTTTAATAGCCCTAGGGATCAAATAGCCCAACGTAGGTAATGTTTACAAACTTTCGGGCTGTATGTAAGTACTGCATTATTCGTAGACCTAGATTCGTCAGGCTAGTTGCTGAGTAGGGTTTCTGGGTCCCGCTTGCGAAGCCAGATGTTGGCCCTTCTTACGTGCTCGTGAAGAGCACTGTTGTAGGATCCCTCCCCACAGGGCTTACGTAGCTCTATAATATATACCTGGGCCCTAAAGTAATTATATAGGAAGCCTTTTGGGCATTCAGTATATACTAATTATACACCTATCTTAAACACTGAACCCTGCACCTTATACGATATGCCTGCATGGACCCCTAAATCCTAAACTCTAAATCTTAAACTCTAAACCCTAAACCCTAACTTTCGAACCCTAAACCCTAAACTTTAAACCCTAAACCCCAAACCACATGGACCCCTTAAGTTCTGGCAGCCTTACAAGCCCCATTAGAAAGGGAGCCATGGTTTTCCAGAGACTTCCTGTGCCCAAGTATAGGGCTCAGAGCCTATAGGGGTTATATACAGGGTATTTAGGGATTTTGGAAAAGAAAATGGAAGCTACCATGTAGAGTTTCGGGTTATTGTAACAACGTGATCCCAGAAAGTCCAATGTATCTTGATTACAGATCATACCCTAAATGACACCAGGATCCCAACTATGATTTTAAGGTAGATTTGATGTTCCGTAGGTAAGGAATATGGGGCTTCCGGGGAACAACACGATGAGAAGCTTCAACCCCCCAAAAATGCGAAGCCTATGGATTAAGAACCATATATTCCAGCATCTCCAGGACAGCTATCGTTTAGGGCTTCTAGACCCTGCATTGGGCCCAAAAGCCCCAAAGCCTGAACACAAAACCCTCAACTCGAAAGCTTCTCATCATTCAGCACTTGCTGGGTGGAGTGTGCCTGATTTATGAGGGATCTCCGGGTAATCAGTGAGTTTAGGGTTGAGGGTTCAGGGATTATAGGGTTTAGGTTGCATGGATCAAGGTTTAAGCAATTAGGTATAGGGGTTAGGGTTTAGGGGTTCGGCTTAAGGGCGTATAGGGATTAGGCATGGAGAAATGGACTAAAGAGCACATCAGGGGAGTTACTGCATTTCGCCTGGCATGCTCTGAACTTTCAGAATCCAAATGTCTGCGCAGCACCAATTGATGGGCAAACCCATCCATTTACCCTTTGTCTGAGGAGGGACTTACATTGTGACAACAGGGACGACGGCAGGGCTATGAAGGGATGCACTTGCTAGTTGCTCAGGCTTCTACAATGCCCCTTGGACCAGAACCTTATGAATATATATATATATGTATCGCACAGAAACCAGGCCTTTATGGACGTTTGATAGCTGATAGCACGGAGACTATGGGGGTTTTACTTGAGGACTCTATAGAGGCCAAAATTCTTCATAGACGTCCTTGTATCAGGGCTTTCTAGTCACGACTGAACTTTGAAAATATGGCACCTTGCAGATGTCGTTGATAGAAGCCGGAGAGCTGCACCCCACTCTCCCGCCCTTTCACCTGGGCAAATTTACAGTATTTCTGAGGGTCCAAGTACCCCAAAGTCACATACTCTCGCAAAACCTGTACGACAATTATTATTATTGTTATTATTACCAACATCCCACATACCTAATGATTAATCCGAGGGTCGGATTAATATG
>CAJNIZ010003339.1:3322-23867 GCA_905231905.1 Symbiodinium pilosum | reverse complement strand
TAGTATAAGGACTTTAACCTTAACAGAAAAAACAGCAATGCTCAAGTATCAGTAGAGTTTCAAATAAGGTTCCTATACCACCAAATATTACACTTTGGGGACCCTAAAACCTATAAACCCTTGGCTAAAATGGAGCTTCTAATAGGAACCCAAATACATACTTTGGAGCGTGTTGCACAGCTCCCGGTCTCTAAGTAACCTCACTGTCAGAATCTCAGAGTTTAGTGTTTACTGTAGAGTCTACAACCAAAAACAACTCAAAACCCTAAAGGTCTACAGTAAACCCTAAACTCTGAGCTTCTGACAGTGAGGTTACTTGGCCATTCAGAGCTGTGCAAAACGATCCAAAGTACATATTTGGGTTCCTATTAAAAACTCCATTTTAGTCAAGGGTTTGTATCAAAGACTCCATTTAGGGTTTACTGTAGACCTTTAGAGTTTTGAGTTGTTTTTGGTTTGCTGTTCGGGCGGGGTCCGATACAGGCGAGGAGATCATGAACGTGAACTTCTATGGGCCCAAGCGGATGGTCGAGGCGCAAGTAGCTTCTGGATTTGCGGGGTTCCAAGCCCACAGGCCTAACTACCGAAATCTGGGGGGTACTAAGCCAAACCCTATATCTCACCGGTATGCTTGACATTGTATAGCTAGATACTTAACTGGGTTGGCCTTTGGGATAGTTAAATGTTTTCCTTAATTGGTTTCATGAGGACCCGACCCTATACACTAATATTTTTCAAAGGGTTTTCAAAGGCCAACCAAGTTAATTAGAACCCATTGGGAACTTGCGAGGCTTAGGTTTAGGGACCCACCCCTACCACGCCGGCCCCTCGACCGCACGCAGCAACCCACTCCACCTACCGGAATAACCCAAAATCCTAAATCGTATTGAGGTTTAGGATTAGGCTTAAGCCCGACCTGGAGATTTTGGATTATCATTATGGTGCACGGTTCTGCGTTCAGGACAAAATTGCGGCGAATTATGGGCCAAAACCCTACGGGCTTAGGGTTTAGGCCTTGTGGGAGCCCCAGCAGAACTCGGGGTCCCTAGACAAATCCCTGACCCGGAACTCTAAGCCTCACGCCCCTAATCCCTTAACGCTTCCGGTAACCCTGAAAACCAGAAGCTTGAAACCCTCAACCCTGCAACCACAAAGCCCAGATTCTACGCCCGATAGTTCTGTAGACTCCTTCAAAGGGACCCTACATGACCGCAGACACTCCAAGAGGCTCCGAATTTTGGGAATTTGTTCAGGGTTCTTGTAGGACGAAAGAAGAAAATGCACGGGAACACACTTTTCATCATAGCCATTTTGGAACCAGGAATTTCGATAAACTAGCCTATGTTGGAAATACTAGCCCAAATCATACGTACTACTAGTTTCTGCAGTAAAAACTAATTCTATACAGATACTTAAAGGACCCTTTAACCTTTAGCCCTAACCCTACAATCCGCGTAATCCCTGCTTGCTTGTCATCTTCCATATTCTTTCCCCTCCATAGTTTGAACCCTAAACCCTCAAACCCATGTCAATCGCCGACGGAACCCCACATTACGTAAACCCTGACGCCGATTTAGGGTTTAGGATTTAGGGTTTATGGTACGCTTGCTTGGGATCATTTGACATTGTCAGGCCTTTATGCCGTTGCTGTCCCCTTCGGATGGGCGCATCGTCAACGTGGGCTCCGGGGCGGGTCCCATGTACGTGGGCAACGCTCTGACGCTGTCCGCAATGGGTTTAGGTTGGATATTGCCCCCCTCTCAGCAACAGCTTGATACGAATTATAGTATGTATATATATATACACATTTTATTATACCAAGTATAGAGTCTTACTGGGTGGGGGCACTACCCAATATCTAGGGTGTAGGAGCTTATGTAAGTTGCTCTGGGGTAGAGAGTGTAGGGTTGATAGGTATCAGACTTCAGCGGCATGAGGGTTAAGCTAGAGGTGCTGGGGTCTTAGTTTCGAATATCTGTGGTCTAGAGGGTTCCTAAACTCCAAACCCTAAACCGCGTATGGAGTCTTAGGGGCTCTGGGGCTTGAAATTTGGATGGCTCTGGGACTTCGAGTTTAGGCGTTCTGGGATTTAGGGCTTACCTAAACCCCCCAAAGTATAATAGCCCTAAACCCATAACACTAGCCATAAAGGCCATTATTCTACATACTTTTGGGGGTTTAGGTAGAACGTTTAGAACTTGGGTTGAGTGAGGGTTTAGGGATAAGGGTCCGAGCGCAGCTTGCTGTGGGGTGTCGGCTTTTGTGAGACTTATTTGTTTAAACAATGTGGTCTAGGGTTTAGGGTTTAGGGTTTAGCTTGATTCATTGATACTGGGGTTAGGGGGTATGGTTTTGGGTTCAGGCTTCAAGTAGAGCCCTATAGAACCTAAACCCTGAACGCCTCGTGTCCTTTGGATGGGACCCTGATTGTGGTTTTATAGACACAGGCGGGGTTTCTAAACATGTACATTCTCTTCGGGGACTCCTCATGATACGGATAATCGTAAATTTCAGTCGAGAATGGGCCCCGATATGTATCGAGCAGCTCACAGGTGTTCAGCATTAAACCCCTGTAGTAGTTTTCTAGGTTTAGGGTTTAGGTTTCATAGGGTTTGTTATAGGTTTAGGGCTTCGAAGGAATCGCCAAAGACCAGCTAGATCGGCACCTTCCTGCTGCCTGGAATGGCTTCAAGCTTGTCTCACCAGAGTACAATGGAGTATAATTCCGAAAATCGCTGAATGACCTTATTGTTTTGGTACAAATACATACAGGTGCCTAGGTAGCAGCTGAGAATTCCGTTCATTGGAAGAACGGCCCCAATGCTAGATAACACTATAACACCTAGCTGGACCTAGCTTGCTACACTTAAGCTGGAATTCCCTTGTAAGACGACCCTTTCGGGCTAAACCCCGAACTCTAAGACATTCACTGCCCCTCTATGAAATCGTAGTGCTGAGCCAATGGAAGACAACTTGTGAGCTATAGTCTAAACTCCTAGTATCCCCCTTAATAAGCCCTATAGTAGTCCCCTATATAATCCCCTATATAACCCCCTAATAAGGAGTTTAGACTATAGCTCATATCAGAATGTAATCCGAGCCCCGGATTTCTGTATGAAATGGTTGACGTCGTGCATAAACTCAAATTCATGTCGACGAGGTTTGTGAAAACCGCTAGTTCATACGAAGCCCTGAGAAATAGTAGGCTTGGAGGCATGTCATAGACACTTCTCTCTGAATGGGGGGGAGCATACCATCATCAAAGCATATTTACGGTTATTCCCTGGTTTTGTGGACCCTGCAGCTGGGAATATCCGCTCCCGCAGTACCCGGCTAGTTTACGGTTCGTTCTACACTTCGGTTTTCGGCTAATATTCCTGGCACAAGCAATGAGCGTCCATACTTCCACAACAGACATTGTGATTCTCTAGGCTAGCGCATTCGCTTCTAAACCCTCCCCCCTCAATCCTCCCCTACACTTCGGGGTTCCCTAAACCTTGAAAGCTGTAGGCTTGCGGATGAAGGGAATTAGGCATCGAAACCTTAACTTCATCTTCTAAAGACGAAGCCCACGCAGTTTAGGTTTTGGGGTTCAGGCCCAGCTAAGGCAAACCCGGAATCCTTTCCTTTCGGTGCAAAGTTTTGACGCTGCATTATGATCCCAGGAAAGGAAGCAATGCATAGATGAATCCTAGCCTGAGTTAAAAGCCTACAGAATCTGAAGATCAACCCTTAACCTGTTTGAGTGCAGACTTCTACTTGGACCCCAAAAGTTGCCCAAAAGTATGTAGAATAATGGCCCTTCTGGCTCTTGTTATGAGCCTAGGGCGATGATTTAACCTACTTTTGGGGTTTAGGGTTTAGATGTGAGGGTGCGCCCTAGGCTTCTCAGGACTATCCTGGCCTTTGTTAGGGGAAATTTAAGGTCCTTTTGGGGGTTTAGGTAATAAAACATACCTTTGGGGTTAGGTAGTTGAAAAATCTATTCAGGAAGGGCGGCAACACAGAGCGTGCTCGCTTCCTGTGCGGATGCCCTGATAGCTTCGAGCCTCTGGAGGCCCATGGGCTCACTATGGGTTTAGGAGTTAGAGCTTAAGGTTTAGGGTTTGGGATTTAGGATTTAGGGTTTAGGGTTTATGGTTTAGGATTTAGGGTTTAGGGTTTAAGGTTTAGGGTTTAGGGTACCTTTTAGGTTGGTTTAGGGTACCTTCCAGGTTTAGGGTTTAGCATTGTAGGGTTTGGAGTATCATTCATGGGACATAATGGCTGCTTAAGCTACCAGGGCTTTACCCTATTATCATCCCCCTAGTTCTAGACATACAGGTTACAGCAGTGCTAAGTTGGGTCAGAACTGAACAAACCAGAGCCCTTGTCCTGAGTAGTTGTTAAGCCGGCGTGTCTCCACATGTTATTGTTTTGCTCCAAGGGTTATTCAGAGAAGTTTGCATACGGGCTACCCTAAACCCAAAGCCCCTGAGATAAGAGAAGGTTTACTGTCTTAGTGTGTCTCAGAATGTTGCGTTGTTTGGTGACATGACAAGGAACAGTTGGGGCCGCAATCTGAAAGTTCAGTTTTTACACCCTGGGAGCCTCATGCTACGGGTGGGATGGTTTGTAGGGTTAGCCCAGCTATCACCTTATGTTTAGGGTACACACAACGATAGTCATGACTGCCGATTGACCTCCAAGTATGGTCCGATGAATCTCCAGTTATGGTCAGGTTCATCTATCAGACCGAAATCTCAACATCTGCATGGGTAAGTGTATTTAGCTTGAGTTGGGCACTCACGCTGCCGCGGTATCCCGGGCCCACAGGTGACTCTGTGTCGGACGTTTTCACCAGACCCTAAACCTCTCAATCCCTGAAACCCAAACCCTGAACCCCTAACCCCGAAACCCCAGACCCTAAATCCTGCACCCTACCCCAAAACCCTCAACGCCTAAATACCACATTCTTTTCTCCCTGTTGGCTAGTATATTAAAATCTTTTACCAAAAAGTAACAAACCCAACTGGAATTTCAGAAGGAGCCATTTCGCAGCCACCCTGATATCCAACACCCCTTCTGGGAAAAATGCCTTGAATCAAGAAACATTAAGAAAAATGTATGTAACTTAATCAAGGGGTCTTGGATGCTGTGGATGTTGATGTCCAAAGTCCCTTAAATACGCAAAACGCCTTCATTAAGAAGCCATAAAACCCTCTTGCGTAACTTAGTTAGCTCTGGATAATATCGGGGGCTTATTGTTTAGGGTTAACCCTAAACCCTTGAGGCCATGGCGAAGTCGGAGCTAGCACGTCCGGACTTCCTCACGGACCGATCTGCGGCGGGACCCTACGGCGGCTGGGCCGCAACTTGCGGATGCCGAACCCTGGGGGTCCAGGTCTAGGGTTTAGGGTTTAGGGTCTATGGTTTAGGGTTTAGGACTTCAGGGTTGAGGGTTCAGGGATCTAGAAAATGAGTTTAGGGTTTAGGGTATAGAGATATACATATATACATATTTTGCCTACATTGGGCCCCAAAGTCTATCCGTATTACCTACATTGGGCTGCTTAGAGCCCTAGAGTAAGGGAAGTGGAGCAGAGAATGTAATTTTGCCGGGTTTAGGAAGCAGGATTGAAAAAGGAAATGGAGCCTAATGTTGGGGGGCTAGGGGGCTTACGGGAGAGCGGGCGTGACAACCTGTGGCAACTACTATAGGGTTACGGGAGAGAATGGTACAGCGCCTCGGGTTTATTGAAGAGTTTAAGGAAAACTCGGGGAGAAAAACGATTGAAGCTGCTATAGGGCTTAGGCTTTAGGGGCTTAAGGGAGGATAGATGAAAGAGTTGAAGCATCACGTCGGTTGCAGGAGAGCCCGGACTCAGCCTAGATCCCAAAGACATATACAAAGGAGGAAGCGCAGTAGGGTTTAGGGTTCAGGAACGTCAGCACAGCTGAGGGAACTTCCCTTAGCAGACGAATGGGAATCCCCAATATAGACCTTGATATATTGTAATCCTTATTATAAGGACCCCCAAAATGGTCCCCCTATTTTTGGGCAACCCTAAACCCTACACAACTTTAAAACCCATATATCTCGCTATATAATCCCAAATTTACGTACCCCTACTTTTGGGGAAACCTCCAAGTCAGCCCTTTGTGCAGCTCTCGCCCCCACCATGGCTGCTTCAGGAAGTGGGAAAAGCGCTGACCACAGCAGCGCAGGCATACAAGATTGTGACGAGCATGGCTCGTATCCATCCCCAAGGGCCCAGGTACCTAATAACCATACATTTTTCCAATCCTGTACTACAATCACTATTACCTAAAGCCCAAAAGTATGTAAAATCATGGCCTTTATGGCTATTATTATGGGTTTAGGGCTATTATTTTACATACTTTTGGGGTTTAGGTACCCCAAAACCCAAGTACCCGGTACTTAGTTATTGGGTACTTGGACCCTGTGGGCATGATTCACTGACCATGGCCTCTTCGGCGGAAGCCTTGCCAGAGGTGCCCTTGGTGGGCAGGAGCAGAGTCGTGGTTTGGGTTTAGGGTTTAGGGTTTAGGGGTGAGGGTTTGGGTTTAGGGTTAAGGGAGCATAATATATCTTCACTACATATATGATGGTACTATCTTGGGAATACTGGTTGTTAGGGGGTTCTTGATCAGGGGAAGCGATGTATGAGAGTTGCCCCAGCCCTACAACGGCAGCGACATGTGGACTTCCAAAAAGGGGTGTCCCCTCCCAAAAAACCACTCACCACATCCTTTAACCCTAAACTGATTCCGAACACTGATTCCGCCCTGAACTTCAACCACGCTACATCCCACAGGCTTCAGCCCCCCTACCTCCTAAAGCCTTCAACTCCTAAACCCAAAATTCTACACGCTCAGACCCTACCCCTGTCCTGAAACCCTAGACCTTAACACGTGAATTGGGCTTTGGCACCTTTCAACATGCAACCTTAGAGTTAGGGTTTATAGGGTCTAATGTTGATGCTTTAGGGTACATATAGTTTGCAGTTGGTAGAGGTCCATAACGGTCCAAATACCAAAAAAGTGAGGCGTTAGGGTGCAAAAGAATCCTATGTAACCCTATCTCCCCAAGAGAAACCCCACGCCCCGACATGAAAAAAGCACCGCATATCAGACAGATTTGTCTTTAATTATTGGAGCTATTGATTATTTTGGGCTGTGTGGGGCTAGTCCGTGGAGGGGATTAGTAACTTTTCAAAGGGCGCTAAAGACAGCCCAAAAGCCTGAAGCCCCAAACCCTAAACCCAAAGCCCCCACACCCTACGCCCGAATTCCTAAAGCATAAATCCGAAAGTCTAAGCTTTAAACCCTAATCCTTAAACCCTACACCCCTAAAACCCTAACCCCTAAAACCCTAGAACCCTAAAACCCTAGAACCCTAAAACCCTAAACCACATAAACCCTAAATCCTTAAACTCTGAAGCCCTGATCCGAGGTTGCTCCAAGGCTCTCCTCTCTGGATACACCCAGCTCTGTGCGAAGCTAAATCCTAACATTTTGTCCTCCTGCCACTCGGCTTCGGGTTTAGGGTTTACGGGTTAGGGGTTTAGGGATCAGGGATTAGGGGTTAGGGTTTAGGGTTTAGGGGTTAGGGGTTAGGGTTTAGGGTTAGTTTAGGGGTTAGGGTTTGGGGTTTAGGGTCCTGCCACTTGGCTTCTGGCGTGCTGTTAAGTTCCATAATGGAGAATAAGATGGAAAAGACAAGTATCTATATTTCTCTAAGGGAGGGTCTAGGCCCCTCTAGGTACCCTAAGGGTCCAAGTACCTCACAATCATATACTTACCCCAAACCTGTACTAGAATTTCTAATTACTATGCCCAAGCCCCAAGTACCTACCTATTGGGTACTTGGACCCCCTGGGGTAGACCCTACCTTAAGACCATTTCGAAGTAATTTTGACCTTAGTGCTGCAACAGCAGCTTCTGCCTTGCAGATTCAGTAGGGTTTAGGGTTTAGGGTTCTGGAAACAAACGCTCATGAGCCCCAACCGAATACCCTGCACGTCCTTCAATCCTCTCATGCGCCCGAAGGAACATCTCAGCATAGCCCCTGAACTCCGTACAGTGTGGCAGGGTCCTGTGCAGTTTCCTCCGGGGCCCGAAGGGTCCAAGTACATAATAAGAATCGCCTATTTTCCCACAGCTTGGTTCCCCTTTTTGGTGCCGAACTTCCAAGTACTGACCCCAAAACTCACCTCTAAGCCCTGGGCAATTTAAAGCCGTGCCGGAGGTTGTACCCCAGGCTTCATTGACACCGCCATTGTCAAGGGCTGGGGTGCGACCAAGACACCAGAGGCACCCCTCACCAGAGTTTAGGGTTTAGGACTTAGGGTTTGGGGTTTTTAAGGTTTGGAGTTTAGGGTTTGGAGGTCATGGTTCAGGGTTTAGGGTTTAGGTTTGCGGTTGGGGTTTAGGGTTTAGGTTTTGCTTGCTTGTTGTCAGCGGGGAGTGGTTGAGAGTTGCAGGCTCAGGCAAGGTAAAGCCAAATGCTTCGGAAGAGCAGTTGGCAATGGATATTTTTCGAGCTACTTGAACTACTTACAGCTAAAGCAGGTCTCCCCTAAACCCTTAACCCTTAGCCCTACACCCTAAACCCTAAACCACCCCCCAACCTATTATGGTAGTGCTTTTTTTTAGGGGCCTTGGAGAAGCTGGGCCACTCATAGCTTGACCTCCTTGCAGCTCAAAATATTGAGGGTTTAGGGTTTAGGGACCAGCTCCCCAAGACTCCTAAGCATTGGGCAGGTTTCCCATAATTCGGGGTATAGTCCTCCTTAAGTAGATAGAATATGGCTGTGAGTGTATGATTAATGAGAGCCCCATATACCCCATATTCTATCTGTTTAAGGGGTACTATACCATTTTGGAGGTTCCCATAATAAGTATCATAGTATGTTGGGGTCTATACTTGGGTACACCCGTTTCAGGAAATTACCGTTTTATGGTTGGGTTACACTTCAACCCTAGACTCGAAACCCTAGCCCGCTGAGCTACAGGCCGCAGAAGCTCTACAGCTGACCAAATACTTGGATGAGCTTTTGACTTAGTACTAAACCCTAAACCCTAAACCCTTAACCAGCCTACCTGCTATCCCTAATAACCCCCATAATAAGCCCTATAGCCTATAACCAGAGTTGCTAAGTAGACTTACAAAGTCAAGAGATCCTCCAAGTGCTGTGAGATTTAGGGGTTTTAGGGCTTCAGGGAATGTGTTGGCTCTTTTTAGGCCGGGTGGGGTTGTGGTTCAGGGCTCTAAGGATTTAGCGTTTTAGGTTTAGGGCTAAGCGTTTAGGTTTTAAGTGTTTTAGCGTTAATGGGTAAGTTTTTTGGGTTTGGGGGGGTTAGTTGTACTGAGGTTCAAGTTCAACTCTCCTTTTTTTGTGTTGGCTTGGCGTGACGTGATTATGGGGGGAGGGAACATTGCGAGCATGCTCGCAAAACAAGTGCGTGGGATATCAAACCTTAAACCCTAAGCCGCGAATGCTCAAGAGGGTTCATGTCCCAAACCCTGCAATTCCCTTGCCTACAAATTTAGCGTTTCGGGTATAGGGTTGAGAGCTTAGAGATAATAACGGGGAGAAAATGTAGTATCTGCAGGGGTCCACACGCACGGCATACTCGGGTTTTAGTGCATGGTCCCTTCCCGCCGCTTGGACAGAGTACAATACTTGGAGGTCCATGGCACTTAGTGGCTATTTTTAATTGGTTTTCTAACCCTAGCTATACTTCCCCTAACTGGACTCATCTACAAGTAGCCTTGTAAGCCCAGTTTTAGGTAGCTACAGTCCCATGATGTCCCAACCCTAAAACCTACCCTTAAATCCTAAGCCCTAAACCCTAAACCCTTAAACCTTATAAACCCACCCCAAACCTTAAACCCTATAAACCAAAAATCCCAAACCCTAAAACCTAAAACCTTTAGGTTGGGCAATGCTGCCCCTCAGCTTGGAGTTTCCCAAACTATGGGGATTTTTTGTGGACTCCCATAATAAGGATCATAATATTGTGTGCAGGGTTTACGTTTTAGGATTTAGGGCCCCATAACACGGATTCTAATATCTATGTTTGTCGCTCGATTTTTGGAAACTGCCAAGCTATAGCCAGGTACTGCCAAGAGTTTGTCATAGGTACTAGGCCAGAAAACACTAGTGTTTTGTCATATGAGCCATAGTCTAAACTCCTTAACGGGGTGTTATATAGGGGATTATATAGGGGACTACTATAGGGGATATTAAGGGGCATACTAGGAGTTTAGACAGTAGCTCATATGCCTACCTAGGCCCTAAAAACCTTAACATTGTCTCACACTTCCATGTCGAAGTTATTCTTATTTTTCTTCTGATTCTCCATGATTGCAGATAATCCGTCATGTCACCCCTATAGGTAGATCCTTTGACCAGGAGGGTACGGTGTCGATCCGCCACTGCCTTCTCAAACCGCTGGAGGGTAATGGGTATCTTGGCAACACCGAGGTTCAAGGGTTTAGAGGGTTACTTGGAGGGCAGAGTTACTAGGTAGGTCAATAAAGTGACTATTACTGTAGGGTCTGTTCTACGGTTCATATAGCGTTCTACGTTTACTTAAGAAGTCCCGCTGACCCCGCAAGTAGGGTTTACACTCTGGGGTTTGACGGCTTAGGTTTGTGGTTCTTGATGCAGTGTGGCCACCAGGTTCTGTGATAATAGCCTCGAAGATTTTAGCGCATTCTTGAGGAAACCCTAAACCCCAAACCCTAAACCCAAAACCTTAAACCGTAAATAGAAACCACATAGGTACTGCCTGAGAAGAAGGTCATCCCACAAGGGCACTGGTTTTCGAGAAGACCGCTGTTGTTCTGAACAGCCGCCAACCGTAGGTAGCTTACAGTTGCGTAGTCGCCTAAACCCTAAACCCTAAACCCTAAACTGTGAACCGTACTTTGCCAGCTTGTGGCGAGGTACTACTACGGCTCTGACGGCGTGCGGTCGCCGTATCACTTTATGAGGAATCCTGGGGAGCCAGCGTACGATGGCAAAATCCCTTTCTGAGACGGTAGGGTATCAAATCTACGGAGGACCAAAGAGCTATCTCGCCAACAAGCGGGTGTGCCTTAATAAATACAAATGCTACTAACAGTAGTAATAGTTGTAGCAAGGATAGTTGCAACACATTAGTAGTCGTTGTAATAACAGTCGTAGCACTAATAATATTAGCATGATTAAAACTAGCAATATTAGTAGTAAGAAAAGTAATTAGGAGTCATAGTAAGAAGAATAGTCGTCATCATGGTGGAAATAGAACCCTAAGGGTCCAAGTACCCAATAATCATATACTTGCGCAAATCCTGTACTATAATTACTATTACCCAAATCCCAAGTACCTAATTATTGGGTACATGGACCCTCTGGGGAATAAGAATTAGCGCAAGCATCGTACAGAGTCTCTCCTAGGCTTGTTTCTATTGCAGAAAGCTCGTAGCTTTGCTTGTAAGGGCTGACTCAGGGGGATCTCAAAATTCCGTAGGGTTTAGGGGTTAAGGTTTAGCGTTTAGGGTTCGGAGTTTAGAGTTTAGGATTTAGGGTTTACAGTTCAGGTTTGAGAGTTAAAGGTTTAGAGTTTAGGCTTTGGAGTCTAGGGGCGTTATGTAGGGTTCTATAGGGTTATATGAAAGTATACGTAATACATGGAGTGTATGGGGATGTTAGAGGGATATGTATATGTTGAAGGTTTTTAGTGTTTAGGTATATTACACCCATAAGGCAGAATCAAAAAGACATGAGCATGGAACATTTCATGGACAGTGGAGTTCTATTGAGTTCAAGAAACCTAACTTCTGTAGTTGCGGACAGTAAGCCCCACAACTCTAAAACTCTGAGGTGTTACTGAGCCCTAAGCCTAAACCCTGGGACCCTGAACCCTAGACCCCTAAACCCTAAGCCCTGAACCCTAAACCCTAAACCCTAAACCCTGTTGAGAGTCCTACGACACGAAAAAGCTCTTTGGCTCTTGAAGCATGTTTTGGCTAGTGCCCGGCCCGCAAGGGCGATTTTCGATGTCTATACTCGGGACAGCGAGATGTCGGTGGGATCCAAGATTAGTGTTGATGGATTTGGTCGAATCTCAAACCATGTTTCCTAAAGTCTAAACTTCTAGCATCCCCATCAACAACCCCTATAGTAGTCCCTACATAATACCCAATAGAAGAGTTTTCCAGGAGTTTAGACCCTAAATCCTCAAAGCCTTGGGGTTTTAGGGTTTAAGTTTTTAGGGTTTAGCGTCTTAAAAGCCCTTGCAGTAACATAGGCAACCCCCATCCATCACAAGAGCTACATTGCAGGGCCAAATCGAGGCAGATCTTCCTAAACCCTGAACTCCTCCTAGGGTTATTAAAGGGGATGCTTCAAGTTTAGACTAGCTCATATGAGCTACAGTCTAAACTCCTTAAAGGGGTTCTATAGGGGATTATATAGGCGGGTATTTTGGGGGTTACTAATTAAGGGGGATACTGGAAGTTTAGACTCCCTAAACCCTAAACCCTCTGGATCCCGCCTGGCGAAAAAACAAACTGATCCTGCGGCAGTCCGGCACCAAAAAAAGTCCCAAACTCTGAGGAAGAGCCATCTTGCCAAGGGAATGGTTTTAGAGTTTGCGTTCAGGGTTCAGGGTTTAGCGGTCAGGGTTCAGGGTTCAGGATTTAGGGTTTAAGGTGTAGAGTTCAGGGGTTTAGGGTTTAGAGATATGGTCTATGAAGTGAAACGAGATTTATACAGGGTGGTGCCCCAAACTATGTAACTATACTTACAACCGCCATAAGTGAAAGTGATCGGACCTGTAAGTAGGCTTATCCATGGCATAAGTTACTTGAGGCCCTTGTAGGGGCCCTCCCTGTAGGATTTACTTAGCCTTTTGTACTTGGTACATCAGCTAGTGTAAGGGAGTTGAGGGTCTTGGGACTCAGGCTGGAGAGTTTAAGGTTGAAGCTTACTAATACTATGGCTCTTACAGTTGCTAAAAGTAAGATTTGTACTATAGCCACTGCTTTTGCTACTACTCTTACCATAGCTAGAATTAATGCTAGAGGTGCTAGAGTGGAGAGTTCAGGGCTCAGGCCATCTGGCAGAGGGTTTACGGCTTAGGCTTTTCAGGGAATGTCCCTTAAGTCATAAGGTTTCATAGTTCAGGGTTTAGGGTAAGGCTTTGCAAGGGCTATATAGGGATATGTATGAAGGTATAGGGTTGTAGAGGGGTGTGGCAGGTATCCATGACGGCAATTTAATCGGGCTCGGCCAAACGAACATGCACCCTCCAAAAAGTCCCAATCAAGCTTCCTGTCCCTTTAGCAGGGGTGTCTCGGGGGTTCCACTAATGGGAGAAGTTGTGCACCCTCCTAACACCCCAGCCCTAAATCCCGAACCATAAACCCTAAACCCTCCAAGTCCTAAACATTGAATCCTACGCCCGAAGCCCTAAGACAATTTTAGGGTCTAGAGTTTAGAGCTTAGAGTTTAAGGTTTGATGTTTGGCACCCATGCACACAGGCTCAGGAAGAGTCTAGGAATTCCTATGCCGGGCCAATAGGGTCTAGGGTCCCACAGGATCCTGAGTGTCAAAATGAGCTACAGTCTAAACTCCTGAAAGGGAGCTATATAGTAGATTATATGGGGGAGTGTTCTAGGGGTTATAAAGAGGGGGATACTAGGAGTTTAGGTCCTAAACCCTAAGCCCTAAGGGGGGGATACTAGGAGTTTAGGCTGTGAGGGCAGGGTTGACTATGGCTTTTGGTGAGCGTACGTAGGGTTGCCTCCAAGTATTGGTGAGTTCTTCATATTCGGTGTCCAATTTGGGGACCATGAATAACAATCTTCGCATGTTATTTTCATATAGTATAGCGTAGGGTTGTTACATTAGGTTTTGGTAGCAGCAAGAAACCTAAAACTTAAACATAGTTCGGGCTAGTAATTATTCCACATAAGCGTGCGGCGGAGCCTCTGGGCTTTCGTGTACTTCTTTTCGGGCACCTGGATGTATAGCCGCCCAGCTACATGTACAGGAATACAGGTCGTTATAGTGGGGTGCCTATTCTTCTACGGGTCCCTATATACTGAGGGGTACCTGGGAGCGTTCACCTTTTGCCTTCTAAAATCCTAAGAAACGGCAAACATGAATTTTCACTAGGGTTCCAAATTCAGCATAATATAAATTTCCCACAAATTGGGAGCAGTAATCTAGAAAAAGTCCCACATGTCAGTGCGATTGGTAAAGCTACCCAAAGACTAGGTGGAACCCCTTTTTATTGGGAATATAGGTGGCTCTAGGTACATGAAAGGTCGTCGCGTCAGCAAATTCTTTTGGAGACCACCAAGGATAGGGGCCGTATTGCAATAGGGACGGAAACGGGACCATGATTTTAGAAACATCCCCACATTGCCCTAAATCCTAAACCCTAAACCCTAAAACCCTAAAACCTTAAAACCTAAAACCTTAAAACCCTAAACCCTGAACCGCGTTGTCACATGTGAAGCCAGATTTGGCTTGACCATATGCCCTGCCATGGCGCGCTACGATGTGCCTTTGGTGCTTGGACCGGAGGTGGCGCAGCCCGAAAGAGCAGCATTTGGCAATGTGCATAGCAAGTTGCTTGCGGCCTGGGCAGTATCAAAGTATCTGCTTGGGACTTTCTCAAAACTGCCCCCATGAAAGCCTAGAAGAAGAACTTGTTGCAATTTGCGTGTAATCCCTATGTCTGTTGGGCCCCCAAGGGCTCTGCCTGTTTTGAGAAATTCCTATTTGATTTTGGATTGTGTTTAGGCTTTTGCTCCTCGGGTTTGGCGTTGCGGTCTAGAAGGATTGACTTGTGGTGTTGCATTCTGCCCACCTGAAACCTCTCAGGTTAAGGAAGGTTTAGGGTTTTAATTCGCAGTCTAGATTTGATCAGCCTCCCTTCCTTTTTGCTGATCCTGTCACGTTTTTGTGAAGCAGACACCGGAATGATTACCAACCATCTAAGCACAGCCTCCAATCTGTTTTGAACCTTCTCGATTGTCCATTTGATTCTGCAATTTTCTGC
Organism: Symbiodinium pilosum; assembly: GCA_905231905.1. NCBI lineage: Eukaryota > Dinophyceae > Suessiales > Symbiodiniaceae > Symbiodinium > Symbiodinium pilosum. The sequence continues at coordinate 8,800 of CAJNIZ010003339.1, read as the reverse complement.
TTCAGGAGGCACGTTGTGGTCATTGATTTCCGGCGTCGAAAATCTACCCTGAAACCTGAACCTTCCACCCTTAAAACTAGGATCCTTGGGGTTTTATGAACATGTTAGAAATCTGATTGTGACTCTACGCCACAGTCCCTTGGATTTTCGAAGGAATCGGATAGTTTTGCTGGATCACTCCACCCATTTGAAGCAGTAAGACCCTAAAGTTCAGGGCTTAGGGTCCTAAACCCTAAACCCTAAACCGCGGCAAAGGGGTAGGTTTGATTTCTCATTGCCCTCAATCCTGTTGTATTTCCTGCAAAGCCACAAAGTATGGCCCCCCCAAATCTACCCATAAACCCTAAACCCCTAAATCCTAAGCCCTATACCCTAAAGCCTAAACCCTAAACCCTATACCGCCTAGTTTGGGCCAAGGTGCCTGGCAGGAGTCCTAGAGCCAAGCATGCCTTTGAAGGATGTTGTTTGCTGATGCCTCTGCAGCTGACGTTGCAGGCATCCGCAACTGTCAGGGCTTAGAGGGGTTTAGGGCTCAGGGGGTTTAGGGCTGATAACCCTTGCACGCATGATAGAGGATGTTGTGCCTAAAGCTTTGGCATCTTTGGTTTTGACAGTCTGGGTTATTCTAGGTAGGGCTACCCGTTTCTGCTCATGACATGACAGGGTTCCGAACCTCTCTGTCAATTGTAGATACTTTGAAGCAAGCATTCGAAATAGGGATTTCAGCCGCAGGTTTAGGGTTTGGGGATTCGGTGACTTCTTCAGCATACCCGGGCTGCGCACTGTGGGTGTGTAATGTCCTTCTTGGCGGTATTGAATCAGATTGCAGAAGGGTCCAGCTGCCTAAACCTCGAAACCTAAACCCTACTCCCTGAAGGTTATAAGCCCTAACCCCTGAACCCTAAACCCTAAACGCATATACCTGCGTTGCAAAGGTCTCTAAATGGGAAGTTTTTTGAGCCCCAAGCATCTAGAATTTGTTCACATGAGCTATCGTCTAAACTCCTTAAAAGGGGGGTTATATAGGGGATTATATAGGGTTATATAGGGACATAATATAGGGTTTAGGGTCTTATTTCCCTAAAAGGGTTTTTATATAGGTGAGTACAATAGGGCTTATTAAGGGGGAGACTCGTAGTGTAGATTATAGCTCACACGGACCCTGAGTTTTTTTCACCGGGGGGAGATGGAGCAAGCCTTGGGGGCTCTCATTGAAGGTGCACGCTCGCGCTATGAACCTACAGTAAGACCAATGGTGTTTATGTAGGTATATGGTGGATCGTTCGGGGCCAACAGGATTTTCATGCGGCCATCTTAAAGCCCATGCCGTATCGGTACCTGGACCTTTGGGGCAGGAAAGCACATCACACAGAGAGAAGTTTTCAAGTCAGGAGGGCAAGCAAGAGAAGCAACACACTCGTACCCATGAGGCCTCTGTCAACCCAATGCTCATGACATCCAATGGCGTACGTCTGCTACGCTAAGGGTTTAAGTGGGCAATTTGTGCTTACAGTACTTGTCTAGGCGTTTTAGACAAGACGTTCCAGGAGATCTCCCGAGCCCGGTACGGTTACACACTGTTACACCAGACCCGTCTCATTCAGCCCCCTAAGTTGTGTCCGCAGGGAAGCTCTTTGTTAGGCCTGCTTCAGCCGCACAGTTTAGGAACAGAGCTTGCGTGGCATATCAAAGACCCGTTACAGAGTGATGATACCAAAACAGCTGGTAGAAAAATTGTCTTCATTCGGTACAGTGGCTACTCTAAGTTTTCAACTTGTGAAGATTTCCTTTAGAATAACTATGGACTTAGAGCCTCAGAGGAAGAGACTCGCCCAGGTATCTGGACCGGGTATATTAGGATGTATGTGTATATAAATATATATATATATTTATACATGGAGTGGTTCTATACGGCTATGTAAGGATAAGTGGGGATCTATGGGACGCTTCCACTTTGCCACTTGGTTTTCCTATTCTGCTCCTGTTGGATTCTGAAAGTGTAAACCCGACATGTGCAGTTATAAGCTCATTAAAGGATCCTACAAGTACGCCTACTCTTCGTATTTGGTCCCCTACGGTACCCTAATTCAAGGGTTTCAGGCTTGTAAGCCTAGGGTTGTACCCCTGAGTTTCGGGATCCTCTTAAGGGACTCTAAGGGACTACATTGGCTCATACAAGGGCTCTGGAACCCTTGGCTAATGGCCGCATGTGCTGTCTTGGCACCCGTCCAGGCCGCTGGACATCGTGCAAATCGAAATCGAAGACGGAGGACTTGTACAAGTCGCTGGTTCACACACTGGTTCACTGGTTGTTACTTTTGATGGGGTTTGCTGTTCAGAAATTCGGGGGTTGGGAACAACAGATAGCCTGCATATCATTCCAGGATCCTTGCCGGCCAAGAAGATTGAGTTGCTTGTTGATGCTGATACCCACAGTATTCACATTATCCAGCAGGCAATAAGACTGCTGGAAGAGGCCTATGGCCCGGCGAACACGACAATTTATGCGCCCAAACAAAGGCAACAAAACAAGAAGTGGCTGCAGTTTTTGCAGCAGCCCAACGTGCACTTCAGGCCCGTCAACCGCAAGCGGGAAGATGGACGTGCTGGGGAGGAAGTTGACGAGGCTATCGCTCGCTCTGTGAGTGGCCTTCGGGATGCAGAGCGAACAGATTCCATCGCACTGCTGACTAGAGACACTGATTACCTGGAGGTCATACAAGATGCCTTGGCGCACGGAAAGCATGTAATTATCCTTGCGGAGGAGAATTGCCGTTCTTTATTGCAAAAGTTCAAAGAGATTGGAGCAGATGTTTGCGCAGTGCCGACTGAGCGTGGCAGAGGCGCTCGAGTGTCTGCAATCCTGTATGCAGATGGCAGCGGGAGCGTGAACCATTCTAGCGAAGCATTAGAGGCGTTTGACACAGAGAAAGCAGAGCACCTAATGCAATTGTTGGAAGACTTGGATTACCGCGGAGATTGCGGATACCTTATCCAATCTGCCGTTAAATTCTGGTTCGAGAATTCTCTCGGCAATCTCACCGTCTATCCGCAAACCTGCGCCCTGCATGCTGTACGCGAGGTTATGCTACAGAGCAGACACTGTCATAAGTGGGCAAGATACAAATTCAATCTTTCGTTTGCTTTCCCGGTGACAAGCTTATCTGGCAGCAAGGCTAAGCTTCGACGAATCCATGGCAGCATGAGAGCAGCAGCAGTTTTCAAGGGAGGCGGTCCCTTCATGCTATGCGATTCGGATTGCCTTACCGCTGATGTTCTCAGAAGACTTGGGTATCTGGATGCCCGCTTTAATACGGATCTGGCTGAAGCTATGGAGGCATTCCTCAACCGTGCAGGCAACAAGCACGTGCTTCGAAAGCTGGAGATGTTACCCACGCCCCATGACTCTGTAACAAATGTTGATGAGAGGTTGCGGGCGGCTTTCTTGTCCCATTCCACGAAAGGCTTTTGGCAGGTGCCAGCTGCAGATGTTGAAGTCCGCCAGATTCTGCATAAGCAATGCTTGCTGCCAGAAGACAAGGCACCCAAATCAGTCGTTCTGAAGGCAATGCGGACGTATGCTCGACGGCAGGGCCTGCCGATGAGGAGAACATACAACCTCAACGCAATTCAGATCATGCACCAGGCCAACACTAATCCAACCCGAATTGGGTGGGTCGATTTTCGAACGTCATAATGGCATCGCATCAGAAACCTTAGTTCAGAGGGTGCTTCCAAGTGTCAGAAAAAGCAACGATGAGCATGGTGTGGGTTCCCAAATCAGTCGTTGAGTCCTTGTCCCCCAAACCCAGTACTTGTCGTAGCATCACGCCAAAATTATTTAATCACGAATGCCGCGCGTTACGTCTCAGACGTTTAAATGTTCGAGATGCCCGAATCATCATCACCATGTTGTTCCCATACACTTATCACAAACCCTAAACCCTAAACCCGATAGGGTACCTGAAAGGGACCTCGAGTTGATTCTTGGCTTTTCTTTAGGCCCCTACATTACACAATCCTCATAAACCTTATACATATATATGTATATCACCAGTTTCATGTCATGTTGCATTGTCCTTTCCATTTGATTCTCCATTTCTTGCCGGGTTTAGGGTTGTAGGGTGTAGGCCTTTAGGTTTAGGATTTAGGGTTTAGCGTTTAGGGGGGTCCCGGCACCACATATGGACCTTACAGATAGATGGGGAATTCTAAGGAGAATATGGCGGTTCTTATCAGGGATTGTATGGGGGGGCATATGAGGAGAAACTGCCATATGTCATGTGCTTAGGTCCTAAGGTACCTATGAAGGATCCCTTTGAGCCCCAATTACATACTCTGTAGGTACCTGGACCCTCTGAGGTTTCGGGTTTTAAGATTTATGTAGAGTAATCTAGATTATAATGTAAGGTAAAGCAACTCAAGTACTAGCTACATGGTGACGGTAGGGCCTGGACACCCCAAACCCTAAACCTCAACACTAAGTCACAAAGTATAAGGTTTAGGATTTGGAGCTTCAACGTGGAGTGCGAAAATGGGATTCAGATGGTTAGCGTGTCGAAGCCGGTAACTTGCCAGCGCATGTGAAGATATTGAGTCGATCAATCATCAGGAGTTGGGTTTACGGCCTTATAGGGCTTAGGACAAGAAAAATTAGACAAAGTATACTGGTTTGCCAAGTGCCTGGATCTTGTAATCTATCACTGCGGTACCCAAACGAGGAATCACCCCATAGGGTCCAGGTACTCGGAAAGCATATACTTGGGCACTAAGTTCCTGAATGGAACCCTTTCGCCCCGAGCATTTACGTATCTTCTGTGCACATGCTTACCCTAAGGGTCCAAGGACCCAAATCATGGGTTTTTAGCGCCCAAATACTATAACATTAATGGTATTTGGGCCCTGAAGCCCTATCATTTGGGTCCTTGGACCCTTAGTGTTACAGAATCCTCTAGAGGACCCTGAGGCCTAAGTTCTGTGTAGGCCAAGAGCCTCATACTTTGAGAAACTTTTCTATGGACCCAGAGATTGGCATGATACGGTCTTCGCATCCCTGTTATACATGAGCTATAGTCTAGACCCATTGAAGGATGTGATAGAGGAGGGGGTTATATAGGGGAGTATTCTGGGGGATATGAATAGGGATACTGGTAGTTTAGACCATGGCTGACAAACAGCTGGTTTCAGCTCAGCTTTAAGGTTGTTGGCTTTAGAGAAACTTCCAGACTAAATCCCAAGCCTAATACCCAAAAACCCTTGGCTAGGAATCAACATCCAAACCCCTGAGGCACCTAGCATCTAGCCCCAAACCCTTTCTGAACCCTTAAAAAAACCGAACCGTCAATCCTAAACGCCAAGACCTTCAGAAACCTAGCCCCCCCGGCCCTAAACTCTCAACCTTTAGAAAACCCTAAGACCGCAACCCTAAACCCTGAACCCTAAACCTTGAGACCTCAACCCTACACCTTGAACCCTAAA
>CAJNIZ010003338.1:0-23867 GCA_905231905.1 Symbiodinium pilosum | reverse complement strand
GGGTTTGGGTTCAGGGTTTGGGGGGAAGTCAAGGTGAGTTGGGGAATTGTCGGTTTAAGGGCTTGGCTTTTTTGGGCTTGGGCCATCGGAGTGCAGTCCAGAGGCTTCAGGGCTTAACGCCAGTGTACGTCTGGGATGGCGAATCTATTTTTGCGGGCTTATGTTGCCATCCCCAAACCCTAAACCCTATAAACCCATCCCCCCTGCGGGGTGAAGTAGCTAAGAAGGGCTGTACACGGCTTCATGAGGCCTAATAGGATGCTAAATCTAGGGACCTGTACGCCTCGGGGGACATGTAGTTTCCAAACAGGCTCTATCATTTGCATCCTTTCTTTGGCTCATGTGCTTGTCGAAATTGTGAACTTCTGTTCTTGATGCTACCCATGTGGCAGGTTGTCAACAATCTGGGCCTCTGCAGGACGCCAATATACTGCGGCCCCTAGTATATGGGTTCCCCAAAGCACACATATTCTTGACAAACTTGCATGTTTATGCTACTCATGTCAGAAGAGGCCAAATGCTTTCTAGGTGCCCAGTAAGCCCAAGAAGCCTGCAAACTGACATCTTCAATCCTCAATCCCTAAACCTTAAGCCCTATACCCCCAAAACCCTTAGCCCTGAACCCCGATTCCTAAACCCAAAGCCCTAAACAGTGGGGGATTTCACTCCTGGAGGCGCCTCTCCAATTCCCTCCGCAATACAATGAGGCCACCGATGATTGAGGGTCATTTGGGTAGCCAGGGCTGTGGGGATGGGGATTGAGGCCCTAGACCCTACACCCTAAACCCCCAAGCCCTGTACTCTAAACCCTACAACCCTAATTGAAGGCTTCATGTTGAGGTTCTCATCTTCTTGCGTTTTGGGTAGCTGAAGAATAATAGGAGTCTCTACTTGCAGTTCCACGGTAGCTCTAAAAGCAGCCTTGCAGACATTTTTTCATACCCAAAGATTAGGCCAATCTCTCCTACAGTAATGGGTCATGAGCCCGTAAATATGGAGTTAATAATGCCTTAATATACCGACGCTAGTCGCTTGTGGTACGCAGTACTGCGTAGCGGACTGACCCAACCCGAAGAATGATTATTTTGAGAAATGTTGCTTTGGTCGCCACGCAAGGAATGGATACAGGGTTATAGTTTGGTCTAGGGCCTAGGGTGAAGCGACCAGAATTTGAGCTAAGGATTCTCAACGCTGGGGTTTATGATTCGTCGTTTCGTCGCTTCGGGTTCTGGGTGAAGAGTCTAGATTGCAAGGAGGGTGGTAACGATACTTTACATCACAGTTTGTATTCACAACATGGCTATTGAACATGCAACAGGTTAGTGGAGATGCGCATCCCACCGCAACCTCCAAAACCCTAAGCCCCCAAACCCTGACCAAGTTTCGGGCTCAACACTTAGGCTTCCCCAGAACACATTAGGCATGCCTACAAATGTAAATAGTAGCAAGTGTACACCGATGTAAGAAGGCCCCATTTGGCCATCATGACTTGAATAAGGCTTAGTTTTGATAATGTCAACCTAAACCCTAGACCAGGTTCTGTCTTGACATCCAGAAAAATGATTCCTTCTGATTTCCCACAGTACGGTGTAGTACGCCCCATGCAAGCAGACTCCGAAACCCGTCGTGACCCCAGGGCCCCGAAACAGCTAAAACCTAAACCCTAACCCCGCACCCTGCTTGGACGGTCAGGGGACTTAGACAGTAGGTTATTAATGGAGATAAGTAGGGTCAGTATGTGGATCGATAAGTAGGGTCATTACATAGATTATAGGGGTTACGAACCTACTTACTAGGGCCACCTGACCCGCCAAGTAAACCATAAACCCCAAACCCCACACCTGCCTGAACCTGAAGCTCACACGCCGAGAAATCTCGCCACGTGACCTTTAGCTTAGGATTTTGAATATAAGGTTTACGGCTGTCAACCCGATCACTTACAGCGCAGTAGTATACACTTACCGCCCAATTAGCAGCCATAAGCCATAGAACTGTAGGTAGTTGAGGTTTATACTTGGGCCCCAAAGTCATGACATGGGACACGCTTTGGACCCAATTTGGTACCCTATGCTGTTACTGGGGAATGTTTTGCAAATGTGGCGGGGGTCTACGCTCTGGCTCCGCGCAGGGGCCTGGGTTGAACACAGCCACACAGTGTCGATTCCTGATGGCATGACCCGGTCGTGGATTCACATTTTATCCATGAGAAGAGACATGTGACGGGCGATTATTGTTTTTGCAAGCTTTGCCGGCCGGCAGATGGTCAGCCGCAGGAATCCGAACTGGCCCATGTGGTGAAAGACAAAAAGCGGCCTGTATCCCTGGAGTACGAAGGCTGTGTGCTGTGTCAGACAAGCACATCTGGAATGTTGAATCACATGAGACGGTTCCATCCACAGAAACTCGCAGAGGGAGCGCCAGCAGATCGAGGAGGCAGCGGCCAAGGCCCTATGCGTGTAAGATAAACCTACATGGACCATTTGGACTACTTACGTTTAGATAGTGGCATTTCACACAAACTCCAGGTCTGACTCAAACCCCAATCCCCAAAGCTTAATGTTTAGGGTGAGGGGCTTGGTTTGAGGGGGGTTCTAATCCCAAGCCCTCAACCGGTCTTCATCAACCATCGGAGGCCCCAAACTCAGGGGTCCAACCGTAAGTGTCCAGCGACTATACGCTAAGCTTCACAGATTCACTGCCTCAGCCCAGTTACTCGAAATAATTGGCAACTTAACCCTTCTCATGGACCAGTGGCTTTACAGGTGCGTTTCCCTAAGGGAACCTGAAGATGGGTGGTATACTAATGCCCTCTAAACTGTGGCTATATGAAGTAGGGTGTTTATCATGGTGCTTAGTGAGTGTATATAGGGTTCCTCAGAAAAATTCGTGCGCATATGTGTTTTGTGTCCAGTTTGGGCTTCACAAAGCCTGGGGTCATGTGGGGTTCCATGTTCGTGTGGGGGAGTTTACACCTTGTCCCTGGTTAGCAAGGAATGAAGGAATGGATTCTCTTATCAGTCTCCATATAGCCCCCAAAAGATAGGTGTTTCCATTTTCTTGTCCATACCCTCATGTCCTGCGAACCAGAGGGGGGGGACTGGTTTTCTGTACTCTCTAAACCCATAAGCCCTTGAACCCTAGCCCTAAACCCCAAACCCTAAATCCTAAACCCCAAACCCCAAACTATTAGCCCCAAAGTCTAACCTGATCTATGGTTAGCTGGGAATAAAGAAATTGATCCTTATAGTCTTCCCTATATAGCTCGTTGTAGTAGTTTTCATTTTCGTTCATTCCTTCATTCCCACCCTAAACCCTTAACCTTATATAACCCCAGTATAGTAGCTTCCATTCCTTCATTCCCAGCTAGCCAAAGCCCAGTAAACTACCCTAAACCCTAAACCCTAAACTGGTCTTCAGGAACCTCGGGACCGCTCCTTCACTTCGCACCGTGCGGCAGTGAAGTCTCTGGAGCGACGTAGCGATGAGGCTGACAGCATCAGCACTTACGGATTTAGGGTGTGGGTTTAGGGATTTGGGGTTTAGGCTTTAAGGTCTTGGGTTTAGGGTTTAGGGTTTTTTGCAGGCTCATACCCTACTATGGCGCCGTAACTGATTACCAATAGTGTGGCCCTAGTTTGCTGATGTAACTATGTCAGTTATAGGATGTTTCAGATAGACATCAACATAAGCCGCTACATTCCGTGTTTGTGGCAAGGCAGGCCCTACATCCCAAGCGCGAAACCTACAGTCCCTAAACCCTAAACCCTAAACCCACCCTAAACCCTAAAGCCTAAACCCTAAACCCTAAAGCCTACAGTGCAAGGTTGAGGGTTGGAGCTTTGCTGTGTAGTTGGAGCCTAGGGCTTTAAATGGAAAACCCATCCTGCGATGTTTAGGGTTTAGGGTTTAGGGCTTAGACCCAGCCATCCCTAAATTCATTATTGGTTTCAACACAGCAGGGACCCTGAGACGAAACGACTTAGGGTTTAGGGTTTGGAGTTTTTGGTGGACCTGACAACATTGTAGTGTCCATAAAAACTGGGGGGCCCCAATACAAACCCTCAGACACCATAATCTCTATTGGGACTCCTAGAAAGGGAGCCCCCCCAATTTTGGGAAACCCACTGACAGCGCCTCATCCATACCCAGGGGGGCATTTAGCTGTAAGAACTTAACTTCCAGGCAGGGGCTGGGGGTTCAGGATACACCCTAAACCTAAACCCCCCATGCATGGAGAACCCCCAAGTTAGCCATTCATATGAGCTACGGACTAAATATAGGTTGGGGGTGACCTATAGGGAAATATGTAGCGTTTTGGGGGGGGGGACCTATGAAGGGATGTACTACACATTTGGCCCAGTGCTCATACTGCAAGTGCTCCGCAGTCTTCTGGAGCCGCCTAAATCCGAAGATCTGGAGTAACCCTTTCATACACATCTTGAGCATTTAGGGTTTAGGATTTAGGATTTACTTTGAGGAACCCAGGAGTTACTAATGGGTTAGGTAACCTAGAATGGGTTACAATAGGGCTATACTGGGCATACTAGGGGTTATATGATATTAGCTAACTCCAAGGTTCCCTCAAAGTAGTCCTTTCATACAAATCTTGAGCCCTCTACCCCTAATATTAAATATTGCACATAAGAGGCGTTTTAAAGGGGCATTTTGACTATTAGGGGTTGGGGGGTATTTCATATTTGCCCAAACCCTGAAAATGTAGTAGCTTCCATTCGCTTGCCCATTTCCTCTGTACAATCTTACCTTAAACCGAAAACTTTACCCTCATATGGGGGGCTGCTTCATGTTTGTTTCAAAGAGGTAGTTCGGATCGCACTTGCTTGGCCAGGGGTCGACTGCCTGCTTTGCCTAAACTCAGTACGCCTCACCCGAACTTCTTATATGTACTATAGTCTAAACTCCTGAAGGGAGGGTTATATAGAGAAAGCCTGATATCCTTGAACCCTCAACCCTAGAGACCTCTACCGCGTGTTTGAGGTTCAGGGTGAGTGGGTTGGGGATTCAAGGATTAGGGATTATATAAGGGTTTAGGGTTCAGGGATTCAGGATCAGGGATTTAGGGTTGAGCGGTTGGGGCCCTCGGTAGGGTAGTAAGAACCCAACTTACCGAGACGGCTCCTCCTTGCATGGCAGGACCCATTGTTGATAGTAAAAAGCCTGCACGACCTCCTTCTACTAGACACCCATACTTCCCGGGCATCAGGCCAGCTGGGGTCATGCAGTATTTGGAGCATCAAAAGCAGGATGCATAATCAGATATGAAGAGAGTTAAGATGCTTACAGCCCACTTAGCATCGACCACGCCAACCGTAAGAGCCTGCAAGGCTCATGGTGCTATATTGGGTTGCTGTTGAGGAACTCTTTTCTAAGTTACTATGATAAGGAAACCCAGTATTTACTAAGTACCCGTGTTATGGCAAGTTGGTTTTAGTTCCTTAACGGCTAAGTTTCTTCCTCGTACAGGGATGGTATAGGGTCCCTGAAATAGACCTCAACATGATATCGATAATCGCTTTGGCCCCCAAGGGCATAAGCTCTAAAGACCCTGTATAAGCCTCGTGTCCATCTCATGTTCCATGTTCTTTTTCCTCTGTTCCTCCCTTGTATCAAAACTAAATCCTAAACCCTAAGCCCCTCTTTATCCCTGGGTGACTATTTGGGCTCCTGCGCTACCCTAAACCTAAAGCCCTAAACCCTTAACCTTACAACTTAAACCTTGAACCCTAAACCCTAAACCCTAAACCCCAGACCTTAAGCTCTAAACCCTAAACCCCAAACCCTAAACCCTGTAGGAGAGCCATCGGCTCTTTTCGCATGTGCCCGTGGCGACGGCGGACCTGTCGGAGCCAGCTTGCGGTGCTCGGAGTTCAACTGGATCAATGGTAGGGATCCTTTATATTTTTGGGGGTGTGGGGTTCCTTATCGTTCTGAAAAAAGGATCCTTGTTTCATCCTGGGGTAATGTCGGCTAAGTCAAGTGCCTGGGGGTCAGTGTCTAGGGTTGAGGGTCCTGGGGTGAAGGGCTTAGGTTTGAAGGTTAAGGGTTGAGCGTTGAGGGGTTGAGGGTTTAAGGGGTTTAGGGGTTTAGGGTTTATGGGAGTTCAGTGTTTAGGGTTGAGGGTTGAGGGTTTAGGGATTCGGGGTTTAGGGCTTTAGGGTTTAGGGTTTCGAGGGGTTGAGGGTTTCAGGGTTTCAGGGTTGCTTTTGGGTTTTCTGTAGCATTCAGAACTGAAAGGCCCAATTGCTAGTCCAGGTGGCTCCTACATTTATGACGTTGTACTTGTATTTAGGGAACTTACCTGGGCAAGCATTCGAGTTTTACTCTACAAATTTCCTTGGAAGGCCCTAAACCCTAAACCCCTGCTAAAGTCTAAGTCCAAACCTTTCGCAACTATGAACACAACTTCCAACAGTTTCATAGGCTATACCTATTAAGGAGATGGTCGAGATGGTCTATATGGTCTATGCTACTAAGCCGTCTGCACATTAATGGAGTTGGAGAGTTCAGAAGAGGAGTTTAAAGAGAGGAAGAGGAGTGTAAAGGGAGAAAGGATAGCCCGGCAAGCATGTTGAACTCAATTACTGTCATGCGGCGGGTTGTAGTCCAAAATGCAGGTGGGAATCTGTAGGTCTGTTGGGCAGTGTATAGCCGTGGCTTGCGTTGGCTCATGCTGACTCACGCTTCATTATTTTCATGTAGAAAGAGTGAGTGGGAGTCGTGGAGAATGAAGGAACGAAAGAGTGGAAGCTACTGTTTATGAATTGAGCTGCCGTCTAAACTCCTGGATGGGGTTGTATAGGTGATTACGTGTGGAGTCTTCTAGGGGTTATGAAGGGGGGATGAAGGAAGGTGATCGCAGCTGGCCGTCACTAGACCATGGTTTTACAAGGATAACAAAGAGTTGCTTTGCAAAGGGTCTCCCAACTCTCGGAAGGAGCTGCCAAGACGCAGGCGAGTACAATTGCTTGGAGGCCAGCCCCGATTAAGACTTGGGATTCAGGACCTAGGGTTCAGGGTTAAAACCTCAAACCTTTAGGGCGTAGTGTTTGCCTTCAAGTTTAGGCCTCCAAGCCATAAACTTGAAGCCGTAATTCCGTAACTTTACTTGAATCCCAAAGTTTGATAGGAGAATCGCCTTTGTGCCGCTACTTTTATGCGGCTTGGACCACAGTTGCACCTTCTTCTGTGGTCGAGGTAAGACCTGGAACCCTAAGCTGTTTGGCTAATGTGCCTTACTTAGTTAATGCTGTAAGGACAAGGTCGGGCGTTAGCAATAATATGTTCCAAAGTTATTGCTACATAGTTCTTTGGATTTGTATATATACATATATATATATGTGGTATAGGATACCTGGAATGGACCTCAACACGATACAGAATGATCTTGGTAATCATTTAGGACCATACAGGACTGATGTTTCAGTATGTTTTGTGGCATACGGGCCAGGGTCCTCATAAAAGAGCTGGAATAGTGGAGTACCAAATGGTAAAAACGGAAATACATTGAACGCAGAGCCAGGACCCCTTTCGTACCCTTAATTGGGGCTATTGGCTCCCTCGTAGTGGATACTTACGCTTAAATGGTAGTTTCTACAAACATGGGTACCCGAATATAAACGCCGAATACAATAATCCTTATTCTTGGGACCCCCAAAATGGTACCCGGCAATTTTGGGAAACCCCCATATCGACGGTAGAAAGAAGGATTTATGGGGATTGAATGAAGCGTCCCCAAACCCGAGGCCTTAAACTTTACACTCCACCCCCCTTCTTCTCCAGAAAGCTTAAACCCACAAGTCTAAACCCTAAACTCTAACCCTCATCCTCCCAGATGTGCATGTCGCCAAGCAGTGTCATGTTTTGTTTGGATTGGGGCCTGGAAACCTCCAGTCCTGTGCAAATCCGTATGTACAGCATGAGACACTACAACAAACACAGGTCGGCATGGCAGCCTAGAATCTGCACTGATAGGATGTTAATGTCCTTCCTAATTTCATGGATGCCACCCAAATACATTTTCCGTTCAAGATTTTGATTCGCATGCCCATTCTTTGGGGGCGAAAAACCTTATCTGAGGCGCACCTTGCACAATGTTCAAGCTTCACATTTTCAGAGTGTGTCAGGGAGTCCCAAATGCCCAAGAAACCGGAACCATGCACCTAAACATCACAAGCCACTGACTCAAAGCTTGTGATGAACCTTACAGAAGCTGACCGATGCCCAGGCCTACTGTCAACAGAGAAGGAGGCAGGACGCCCTAAACCCTAAAGCTTAATCGCTAAAGCCCCGGGCAGGATGTCCGGAGCGGGTTACAGAAATCAGGGTCAGGAGCTGGGTCACTAGGAGGACTACTTACCACGGCAGTTTTAGCAGTAACCCCAAGGGCAACCAAGCAACTAGCACAGCTTCTGGTCATGGTGGAAACCTCTCTTCATAGGTCTAGGGTTTAGTGTTTAGGGCTTTTTCCGAGTAACTTCCGAGTAATATGCCCTATAATCCCTATGTAACCCTGTATAATCCTACAATCCCTTTGCTTGTTTATTATCCCTGTATGACCTATATTACCCTATATTATCCCAATAACGCGTAGTAGACCCCTAAACCCTAAACCTTCAACCCTAAACCCTAAACCGGGTAATAAGTTAGACTCAGGGGAGGGGTTGCGGAAGGCAGTTTGGAAGTGGTGTAATGAGGTTTGGACATGCCTTTTGCCAGTTTGGGGTTTAGGGTTTAGGGTTTGGGTGTAATTATATATGGGTTATAGTGGGATGATGGAAAAGAAGTTGGACCCTACAGAGATTATAGGGGTTGCATAGGGATTAGCTATTAGGGCTTAGGGTTTAGGGTTTAGGGTGGGGGGTTGTTCTAAAGGTCCTTGTAAAGGAAGGGCCATCAAGAATACACTTCCTTAAAAAAGAGATTCCACCTAAAAAGGGAACCCACTTTATGACCATTTTGGGGACATATATTTTGAATAAGTACCATGTGTATGTTGAACCACCCTTCTGTCATGAGGGTAATCTGGTGAGCAGTTCTTGAAGGTACATGGGTCTTAGTACTATTCTTCAGTGGCTTTTGAACTGGACTTATAACCTCCTGAACTGGACTCATGTAGGGTACCCCCAACAATCCGTCGGGTTATAAGTCCAGTTATATGCAGATACGGAGTCCCACGAACCTTCAAGTTACCCTGTCTCCACATCCTACTGTTGGTTTGGGGGAGGTCTTACCCCGTCACCGACTTGAAGCGGAACTTGAACCCATGCGGCATGCGTGGGAACTCGGTCTCTCACTTTAGGGGCAAGGGTTTTGGGTTTAGGGATTTACTTCCGGATGGGCGTTGCTGAAAAAGAGGGTCCTTAAGGGACCCTAGGGAAGGGCGAAACGATTGATAACGGGATTTTGCGCAGTTCCTCTTAATGAGTATAGGTTAACATTACCCAATAGCTTTTAACCCCCAAAGTATAAGGTATCTTGGCTGGTTTTCTGGTATCTGAGGGCTTCGAGAATTTATGTTCAGGGGAAGCTTATCCAAGGGCTCCTATTGTTTGGGGTTTGGTTCCTTGCTTGTTTTGTTATCGGCTGTTGGTCAGGGGTTGACATCGGTTGCAGGATTGGGGAAGACAGGAGAGTTAGAAAATGCAAAAAGCCCAAAGAAGGTTTAGGGGTTAGGGGTTAGGGCTAGGATTTAGGTTATTAGGGTTTAGGGTTTAGGTCTAGATACGTGTAGACTTGGGGGTTCAAAATGAGTAGCATGCAAAGCCTTAGAGCACCAGGGAAAGTTTGAACATTTTAGGGATGTTCAATTTTTGGCTGGGGAACAATGATTGTTGAAATGTTTGGAGAGGGTTTAGGGACTTGGGGTTTGGAGATGTCGACTTTACCCATTGTTGGGAGGTCATTCAGGGAAATCAAGTATGCTGGCTCTGACCATTTTTTCCAGGAATGTGTGCGATGAGTCTATGAAAACGTCTTGTTTATCCTTACCCATTTGAACGTTTACCCTAAACCCTAAACCGTTTGATTGAGGAACTGGTTTAGGGTTTAGGGTTGCCCAGTTCTGGCTCTTACCCCTTACTGTCAGGCCTATACTGTTTTATATCTGCCTGAACAACGCGTTTTCAGGGCTTAGGGCAATATTCTGTTTTATATCCGCCCGAAGTTTGGCGAAGAAACCGCTACAAGGGGGCGCACAATGATGCATTTCTGGATGTGTGGCAATTTGAAGCGGGGTACCTGGGTCTTAAGGTTGCAGAAGAGGGTTTAGGGTTTATGGGTTTAGGGTTTAGGGGTTTAGGGGTTGAGGCTTTATGGTTTCGGGTATAGGGTGTATTGTATTTTAAGGAGGAACCCCCACCATGTAATAGTGGTTTAATAGGAATCTACGAGGGCCCTCATATAATCATCCTTATGATCCCTTCTAGTCATCATTACAGGGTGCTGTTCTAAACCCCAGACCCTAAACTTTAAGCCCGAAGGAGAATAGTACATCTCTTGGTTCAAGCACCAAAACAACTTTCATGTGTGCTAAAGGAAGAGCATAGACGCTCGCAACCCAATAACGGTTTGAGTTATAGTCTAAACTCCTAGCATCCCCCTTAATAACCCCTATAATGCTTCCTGACAAAAGTCCCTATATAACCCCTTAGACCCTAGACCCTAAACCCTAAGCCCCCTTTAAGGAGTGTACGCTATGGCTCATTTAGGGTTCAGTGTTCAGGTTTAGGCTTTAGACTCGGCCCAGGCTGAAACTCAACTTTTTTTCAGGGTTCAGGGTTTAGGGCTAAGGGTTAGCCTGTAGGGCTCACTGTTAGGGTTTAGGGTTTAGGGGGTTCGTCGTGATTCTTAGTGAGGAGCTCTTATGATTCTTGCGTTCTAACAACAAGGGAGCTAGATAAGAGGCTCTGGATAAGCCCAGGAACAGCACGTGCGCCAGGCCCTCAGACTAAAGGCCACGCGGTTTAAGGGTTTGGGGTTTAGTGTTAAATTAGCGAGGAATGAAAGAAGAGATCTGTAGAGTAGCCCATGTATATACCCCAGTCATACAATAATTTCCATTGAGATTTCCAGTTCTTCAGTCCCTGTAACAACCAGCAAGAAACCCCACAACCTGCAGTAAAACATTGTCCCAGTTTCCCTGTCATGTCCCACCTTCCTCTCCATCTGGTTATCCAGTAAATGCCTAGCAATCAGCAACCCTGATCCTTAAATTTATATACCCTAGCTTCAAACCCTACATATGCTGTGAACCCTTGTTTTTAAGTTTTCTGATGTGCCATTCACTCTTGCTTCTTAGGTCAACGTTAGACGCGCCCGCTGTGAGTTCTCCGTGCGGTGGGGCAAGCAGAGGCCGCCATAGTTATCCTTCTGCAGTAACCAGCTGTGATTCCCACGCGTTGGGGTTCAGGTTTTTGATGACATCTGGCGTCTACGCCCTCCTTTCTCTATCCTTCACAGGGACTAGATGATGTGAGCCTGAGATTCAGCTCAGGAGTTAAGATCAGGGCTCTAGGGTTTGGGCTCTTTGGACAAAATAGTTTGTCACTTGTTTCCGGGAGGAGCATTATGGGGCCTTGCCAAGATTTGGGGAGCACGAAGTACTTGGAGGTCCATGGCATTTAGGTCTGGCCTGTATCTATACCTTGGGTTCTGCTCCCACCCCGACACAGTCGGAATAGTATCTGCAATATGAATATGTATATATAGAGATCCCTTAATAGTACCCTACTCTACACTGTCACTGGGTGGGGGCAGATCCCAATCCATACCCCAGTTCAAGTTCTTTGAAGCACGGTTCCCCGGATTGTAGTTGGTTTGTAAAGTACCCTACTTGGAGGGTCAGGGGAGCTTAATAAGCAGGTTAATAACCCCTATAATCCACCTATAATCCATACAGTAACCGTAGTTACCCCGGTTATTAACCTACTCCCTAAGTCCCCCTGACCCTCTAAGTAAGCCCCAAAGGCCTTAGTTACTGCCTGTCGCAAAGGATGTAAGGTGTCGGCCTTTTGGATTGCTTTTAGGGTTTAGAGCTTAGGCCTTAGGGTTTAGAGTTTTGGGTGTAGGGTTTAGGGCCATTTTTTCCACTGACTTTTTCTGGCCCAGATAGCTACAATGTATCCTAGACCCTAAACCCTCAACCCCAAACGCAGGGCTTTCCGGATTCATAGCCGTGCGGTTGCACTTTGGCGTGGTTTAGGTCAAAGTTGGCACCTCCGAATATGTAGGTGGCCTTAAAGATTGTCAGTATCCCTTGGGTTGGGTTTAGGGTTTAGGGTCTAGGGTTTAGGGTTTAGGGCACTATTATTGGTTGGCAGCCTTACTACGTGCCAGATGGATTTACAAAGTATAGCATAGTTTAAACAATCTGGTCCTCCTTCAGTAGGCTGAGTGGAAGCACATGTGTGTGACCGAGTGCTCTGGGTCGGCAGTCATTGAGTTCTTGCCCTAGGCCCTGCCCCTAAGCCCCTAAACGCTAAACCCTAAACCCTAAACCTTAAACCCTAAGCCCCTAAACCCTAAACCCCTGAAAGGGTAATGAGCTTTTGGAACCCAAGGCAGGTCATAGATATTATCAGGGAGCACCTAAGGGCTTTGAACCCAGAAAGCCTTCAAACACACATGTGGGAGTTTCAAAGAAGTTGTCTGATGTTGAACTGGGGAGGATGTTGGTTTGTCAGGGAATCCCTAAACCCTAAACCCTAAACCGATCTTAGTGTTACTTTTAAAGGTGCTTTCGTCGCAGCCCCAAGGAACTTAGCCTTTAAACCCTCGGGCCCTCAGACCTAAGTCAGAAGCTCTTAACCATCAGCCCTAAACAATAGCCCACCAAGGCTGGAAACTGCCTAAAGACCTCACATGGTGTAGATTTTCCGCCCAAATTCCTGCAAATACGAGCTCTCGAAGCCTTGAAGGTAGGACCGAAGCCCTAAGTCTCAGAACCCAGAATCCATAAACTCTAAGCACCAAAAACTCCCAAGCTAGACTCTTTCTTCAGGTTAGTAGTCTTTTGTTTGCGGATACCAGGTTTTAGGGTTCAGGGTCCGTTCCCAATATAAGAGTAGAGTTTAGGGTTTAAGGAGTTGAGGGTTAGTCCCCAGTCTTAGAACACCATTTTATGATCCTAGGAGCTATAGCAGTTTTCATTGCCTTTCCATTCCCCATGTACTCTACATATTATTTCTGTATACATACATACATACATACATATACATACATATACATACATATACATACATACATACATACATACATACATACATACACACACACATACATACACACACATACATGCACACATGCATACATACCCTGCATATCCTAAATCCTAAATCCTAAAAACACTGCTCCTTCCTATAGATCCTTTCGCATTGTTTGGCTATATGATATCCCTGAAACATTGCCTGGGCCCTAAGCCGAAAACACTGCTCAGGTCGCCTTGCTATCCTCTATATGTTCTCATATATTCATATTGCTATGTCATTCGTTATATTCCCACAATGGAAAAATGGACTGCGCCCTAGACCCTAAACCCTAAACCTTACACCCTAAAAACTAATCCTTACACCCTAAACGCTTGACGCTAACCCCTCTAGCTTAAACCCTAACCCTTAAGACCCTAAGCCTTTGGAGGCAAGGGTCAGGTTGCCACCCTTAGTAGCCTAAAGCCACTGCTCAGGTCGCCTCGCTATCTCCCCCAGACGCAGGCAGAGCTGTCAGAAGAGCGGCCCTCGGTGGATGAGAGCCAGCCAGGCCTGCCGATCCTTGAGGGGTTTAGGGTTAAGGGTTTCGGGCTTAGGGCTTAGGATTTAGGGTTCAGAACCTACGGCTTAGGGTTTAGGATTTAGGGTTCAGAACCTAGGGCTTAGGATTTAGGGTTTAGGGTTTAAGGATTCAGGGCTTAGCGTTTAGGATTGAGGGTTTAGGCATTGGGGTTTAAGGACTTAAGGGTTAGGGTTTAGGGTTTAGGCGGGTTTCTTCCCACGAAAGAACATAGGGCTTGTGCCCCATACAAAGTAGGATTTTGCGACAGAATTTGGTACTGGATAAGGTTCCTTACAAATCTCGGCGCGCACATGTTTGGGATGTGCATTCCAGGAGACCATGCCGCACCATGCACAAAACAAAATAGCTTTGGAGGTTCAGATGTTCCAGATTGAAGTGGTTAAGGATGTTTAGGGTTTTCGATAAAGGTTTGAGGGCCTTGTTTGTTGTTTTATGCTTCAAAGGTTGTTGCAAGGTGGCTGCATGACACGTCCCGGAACCCTTGTATAAGCCTAGACTCTACACTCTGAACCTTAGCCTTATGTTTCAGGGCTACGGGATGTGGGGCTTAGGCTTGATACTCTTCAGGTCTTTTAGGGTTTAGGCTTCCAAAGGTTGATCAGCTTAAATTATTAAGAGGGATGGCGGCCCTTTGTGCAGAAGTTCCTGGTGTCTTGTGGAGGTTTGCAGCAGGCGAGACGGTGGCTGATGTAATCGATGACAAAAAAAAGTGAAGTATGAGTCAAACCTGGCAGAACTCATGCTCTCTGACTATTTCCTCAAAGAGAAGTCTGCAGATTGGCCGCAGAGCCCTGTGGTGTTGCCCAGGATCGCTGGCTGGCGAGTTGGCACAGAATTGCTTGGCAGTGTTCAAGCGGTGGAGGACAGGTTTGACAAGATCACGGAGGGCCTGCAAGCGCTCTCCGAGATCGCTTCCTCACTTGCTGGCTCGATCAAACAATGCAAATGTGCTACCGCTGCCTTGGCAAAGGCTTGAAAAGCAGAGCAGGATATGGAAGCGAGAGAAAACTTCGCCAGGAGAGGTTGAAGCACAAGGAGAGGAAAAGGAAGAGCGCTTACAAAAGGAAAAGGAGAAGAAGTAGTGTGAGCAGCCTGAAGAAAAGAAACGACGTCGGCTTCCAGCCGGGTTTGTGGCGGAGGCTGAGGACTGACTTGCACCCCAAACTTCAAGCACTCAACTGCCTTCAACCCTTCAACACCTTGTTTAAGCCTACTATAAACTTACATCAAACTTCCCCAAGCCCTGTACGTTGCGAGGACCCTACAACCTTGGCTAGGAGTCAGTCTAGACTACTGCTCATATGATTATGCTTTGGTGCCACCTTTGGATGCGGAAGGGTACAACGTCCTTGCAATTGTAGTATTTATGAAGATCTGGGTTCGAGGTCTCAGGGGTGTACTGGGTCTTTGCGGACAAGACTTTCATGCTTGTATATCCTACAACGTAACATGGAACGTAAGTTGCATTTTCGAAGCCCAAATCCTGAACCCCAAATGCTACTTTAAACTTTACACCCTGAACCCTAAATCTTACACCCCAGACCCTGAACCACGGTTGCAGGACTGCCGTGGGGTTTGGGAATGTAGCTGAATGCTTGGATTCGGCGCTGTAGGTAACAGGAAGGTGTCTAAAATGAGGCTTCAACAACATCGAAATGGCCAAACAGAAGAGATGGCGGCTTCCTTTAGAATATGAGCTGCTGCCAATACTGGGGTTACCAGGAAACAATTGAGAAGTCCCTTTGGTAGTTTAGTATAGTCCCTGGTCTATTCCCAACAGGAAACCACACCCCCTATGTCTGAGTCATGTCCACATGCAAACGCAGGTGGGGTTATGTTTGGAACTGTAAGTCCTTTTCGTGATAAGACTGACACTCGAAACCCATTTCAAAAGACCATTTCAAACGACCCTTGTCCCGCAACCAAGCCGGCAAAAGTAATTTTGTACAGCAGCCTCACACATAGCGGAAGGAAGCCGGAAGTACTCGAGCGCAACATTCTCACAGAAAAAACCCAGCTGACCCGCCACCATTGACAGCAAGGCTTTCTCAAGCAGGCTCGGAAGTAGGCGATTACCGCGTCGCGACCGCTCACGGTCCTTGCGTGGCCAAAAAAGAACAGCCTCACAGAGCCATCGCCATTGAGAGCGCGGCTGTCCCACGCAGCCTCGGCGGTAACCTAACATTGCATTGCGACCCCTTTGATGTCAAGCTATGGAGCAAAACAGCCTCGCAGAAAGCCACACCCTCCAGGCACATCACGCCATGCCCGGTCACCCATGGAATGGCGGCCCCTGTCGGTGCTGCCTTGGCCCCCACCCGGATGCCTATGAAACCTTAGGAACTAAACCCTAAATTGTTTGAGCTGACGGGTGGGTTGACTGCTACGCACCAGTGCGAGCGGCCTGGGTGTGCCCCTACACCAGCGCCGTGACCACACCCTAAACCCAGAAACTTACATCCTAAAAGCTGAACCCCAAGCCCGAAACCTTGAATCAAGAAGACTGCAGGCTGTGGTTGGCCAAGCTTCGAAATCCTGGTGCCCGGGGTGACACCAAGGCAAATGGGTCCTGGTTTACCAGCCCTCAGTCCTAAACCTTAAGCCCAGGGCAGTCTAAATGGTGGTTTCCCAAAATAGGGGGACCCCAATATAGACCCCAATATACTATAATCCTTATTATGGGGACCTCCAAAAAGGTACCCCTAATTTTTGTGAACCCCCCAAATCTAAATTTTGTGTTTCTACTTTTTCAGCACAGGGGGTGGGTTGAAAGCTCACGCCTCGCAACCCTGCGCGCTTATGGTCGTCAAGGATGTAAGATCATACTCTGCTTGCAAAATACTATACTAGACGATTCCCAACCCTAAGCCTTAAACGGCACACCCTAAACCATACACCCTAAAACTCGTCTGATATAAACGATATATTTTATCCGACAACCAACAGGAGGATGTCAGCTTCCCAAGTAAGGAAGTACCCATATGGAGGTAGGGAGACTAGCCTAAAAGTTGGGTATAACCTAACCTAGACCCCTGATTAATAAACCCCCTCCCCCTAATAGGGATTATAATAGGGATCCTAACATCAAGGCCATTAAAAGCTGTCTTTTTTCGTCAGGGGTCTACATTAGGCAGCTGGAAGCCCGCTTGGAACTATACTTAGGACTCAAGATCTGCAGATGGGGGGGGAAGGGGGGAAATTTGTTTATTGGTGTTTAGTTTAGGGTTTCCTAAACCCCAAAAGTATGTAGAATGATTGCCCTTTGGGCTATCTTTAGTGGTTGGGGCGATTGTTTTACCTAGTTTTGGGGCCCAGATTGGGCTTATTGTCTGATTCTTTCGGGGTGCCCAGGTGCTGGATACTCGCTTATCGCAGCTATTCTGCGCTATCCTGCTGACGTTGAAAAGATGTCGCGCAGCTCATGAAAAGTCCTCTCTCTCTGCCCGAATATATCACTCCTTGAAAACGCGGATCCCAAATAGAAACCGCAATGTAGCCTCAATGCTGGTTGTAGGGACTACCAGAACCAGAAGTGGCCTCCAATTTCGGGAAGCTTCGATCATATGTATCTCCAGGCGTCAGAATAAATTGCGCCAGCTATGGAATGTAGAAGACCTGAATATTTACCAACAACATTCCTAAACACTACTGGAATCATCTTGCGACTGCCTAGGTCGCATTCCCAGATTTGGAAAACAGTAGTACAATCTTAAACATTGAACTCCCGCATTTGCAGTGAGGCTTTCGTTGACATCCCTACACACCCCGCTTTACACCCCAACCCTGAACATCTAGAATACTAGAAATCAATCTGACCGCTCAACTCGTATGCATTAACTCTACATGCCATCATAACTCAAATCACCCCAAAGCCCTCAATCCTAGCCCCTAAACCCTAACCCTAAACCCTAAACTCAAACCCCTAAGCCCCTAAACCCTAAACCTTAAACCTTAAACCCTAAACCTTAGGCCCTAAATCCTAAACCCTAAACCCTAAACGTCCAAGAGAAGATCTAAGCCTCTTGCAGGGAGATTTTCAAAGAGCACGAGAAGTCGAAACCTACGGCCTTGGTCTCAGTTGAGTAGTCTATACCATAAACCCTATACACTATAGGGGTTCATTACGGGGTTCTAGGGGGATGTAGGGATTAGTGTTCAGGGTTCATGGGGTCTAGGGTTAGAGGCTTGAGAATCCAAAGCCCTACCGGGAGGTGCACTGCGTAACTGTACCTGGAGGTATAGCATTTAGATTAGGGCATTCCCGCTTTTAGTGACTTTCCTTAAGGGGTTGTATTGCGGGGCTGCTAGAACTCTTTTACCTACTGTGGCACCGGAAACCTGAAGGGGGAATGACCTAGACTTTAGGTTACTGTTACAATGTCCAATCACCCTCAAATTGCCATGGACCCCAAGTAAGCCCTGTCTCGATCCCTCTATGTGTGTGTATATATATATATATGCATGTGTGTATGTATATATATATATACGTACATGTTTAACCAATGTTTTGCCATATGGCAGTTTCCCAAAATGATCCCCTACCATGGCCCGACTCCTACAATGGCCCGACTTAATTCAAAAGCCAGGCCAAGAGTCGTATAAGGTGGCCAAATCATGATTTTAGCTCCAGCACGGGGGACCATGAGCCTTAAACTCTGAACCCTAAACCTCAAAACGCTAAATTTAGCTCCAACACAGCCTTATTTCTGGCTTTGGAATTGTTATGATTCGACCATTATAAAGGTTGACTTATGTGAGGCCTCGATTCTGCACTATTTAGACCCTACTTGGATGCTGCTGGGTAGTTCATGTGTAGTCATAATCGGGGTTTTTAAGCAGTGTAATAATTATTAGACCTCTACTTTAGGTGGACCCCCCACCCTGTAATAGTGACTATAAGGGATAATAAGGACTATATTAGGGTCCTCTTATATTCCTATTATACCACTATTACAGGGTAGGGGGTCCTCCTAACCTCTACTTGGAGTTCACAGGTAGTTGTAACTGGGTTGCAAGTAGGAAGCCTTAAGCCCTAAACACCCTGGCGAAGAGCCGGTCACATTACGAAGGACAGCAGTCCCTATGGTAGGGTGTAGGGTTTAGGCCCTATAGGCTTTGGGCTTCCATGTTAAGTTGGGGGATGGTGCACTTGCCGTAGCTCTTGGTTAGGAGTGCTGGCTCAGCTTGAGGGTTGGGAGTTGTCATCAAAGTTGTCATCCCCTTCCCTTTAAAAAACCCTGCACCGCTAAAATCCAAGGGCCTATCCTTTATTGAAGCACCCAATCAAGTCACATAGAGAATCCTGAGTTGGGAGCCCCATGAGACCCTTATACCGGCTACATAGCTGACATAGCTCTGGGCTCCCGACACACCCCCAAGTCACTGAAGGACGTGACGTCCTGCTACTACCATGGGGCCCCCCATCCACTGCGCACCGCCCCAAAGTAACAAGGCCTGATAAGCCGGAAAAGGCTTAACCGTAAACTTCAAAACCCCAGACTCAAAAGCAGAGTGGTGAGGGAATGAATCCGTATAGTCACGGTGTAACGAATGGGCGTGAGGGGACGGAGCCCCTTAGTGGTCCCAAACAGCATTCCCTAGAGACGGGTTCAGGGTTTAGGCTCATTTGCCCATGCCCTATTCCGATGCATCTAGCACCAGGAGCGGTCTGAGCATGTTACTGTTGTTATTTCTACCGTTATTACCACTTTATTGCTGCATTCTTACTTCGAACTTGGAACCAGCGGTCCCATGCACCGTATGATGATATGGGAAGTTCCGCCCAAGAATTCCAGGTCTTTTTGCTGGAGGGTCCCTAAAATGAGGGGTGTAGTGGCTGTATGGCTGTAGTGCAGGTGTCACATAAATCTGCAATTCCTGCCCGACACACAGGCTTTGAATCCACAATCCCCATTATCAGGTGGCTGGATTTTTTTCGCTAGCTTGTAGAGCACAAGAAGCACCCTAAACCCTAAACTCTATCCCTGGACGCCATTCCTGTAGATTGCAAGCCCACAAAATCAAGGCCTTAAGCCTCAAAAACTGGAAAGCTCAGACATTTAGGGTTTATGGTGTTGGGTTTAGGGCTTAGGGTTTAAGGGTTTAGGGTTTAAGGGTTTAGGTTTCAGGTTTAGGGTTTAGGGTTTAAGGACATTCCGAGAAGGGCCAGGAAGCTGCACTATGTAGATAGTTGAGTAATGGGCGCAGGAAATGCTTCTAAACCCTAAATCCAACACTCTACAAACTCACAAGCCCCAAGCCCTGCCGACACAACTTTCGGCTCGATGACAAACAAAAGAATGCTTTCTCAACTAGGGGGCCCTAATGAACCCTATGTAAGGAATAAGGGATCACAACATGAGTATTGGGGTACCGATTGAGGAGTCAACAGACTAATTTTGAGAAACCGCCACATGGTCTGTTATATATCCTTCGGGTCATCTCCTGATTGGTCTGGACCACCTACACGGCAAATGGTATCAAACTCTTGCTGCGATCTCCTCCTTCCTTTGTGCGCTCTCTCCTGCTCTTCCTCTGTTGCTTTAAGTCTTGTGAACTGCTAGTGCTGCTGCTTGAGGAGGATCCCAAACATTTCTGCTACCAGTTCTACCATTTTTATTAAGCCGTGTCCTGCTACTAGTATTACGTAATACTATGACTATCATGTTCATCCGCCTCGTCCTCCTACTACCACCGCTGCCACCGTCATGTTATTGTTCCCTCAACCCTAAACTATCCTAAACCCTAGAAACTCTGACCTCTAACAACCCTTCCTTCGCCTCAAACCCTACCCTAAACCCTAAACCCTAAACCCTAAACCCTAAACCCCAAGCCAAGCCCTGGACCCTAGAAACCCTCAACTCTAGCTCCTAGGAAGTCTACAAACCACCCTGAACCCTAGAATTTCTGAGTTGCTGTTAAGGAACTTAAATTAAGTTACTATATTTGGGAAAACCCTATTATTTACTATATATACCCATTAGGGTAACTTAATTCAAGTGCCTTAACAGCCCTAAACCCTAAACCCTAACCCCTAAAACCCAGACTTTCCGAGGGGTTGAGCCAAGCGCTGCAGCAGCTGCGGCTTCGACGAGCCGGAGAGGCGGCAGAAGAGGAGGCGACGAGGCGCTGCCCGAGCTCAAGGGGGGTAGTAGTATTTTTAT
Source organism: Symbiodinium pilosum (assembly GCA_905231905.1). Lineage (NCBI taxonomy): Eukaryota > Dinophyceae > Suessiales > Symbiodiniaceae > Symbiodinium > Symbiodinium pilosum. The sequence continues at coordinate 2,901 of CAJNIZ010003338.1, read as the reverse complement.
TACCTAAGGTTTAGGGTTTAGGGTTTAGGGTAGTAGTATTTTTATTACCTGCCTGGACCCCCCAAAGTATGTACAATAATGACCTTTATGGCTATTATTATGGGTTGAGGGCTATTATTTTACATACTTTTGGGGTTTAGGTGGTGTCAGTAGTATCTTCTTCTAGCTATTACAATAGGGTTTAGGTTTTTCTGAATAGCAGAAACAGTATTAGTAGCAGTAGCAGTGTGTCGGTAGTAGAGTTGGTGTTGGTGGTCCTAACTACGCTCTACTTACAGTAAGCATCAATGGGTCTAGCAAAGCCCTAAACCCCAAAGCCTAAACTCGAAACCCTAAACCCTAGACCCCTACCCTAAACTTTTAACCCTAAACCCCAAAGCCTCAACCCAAAACCCTAAACCCCTACCCTATAAACCTTACACCCTAAACCCTAAACCTCCAATGGACCTTCTAGCAGAGGCCTCCCCACTTTGTGGCAGCTACAAAGAACAAGAAGGAGGACGCGGCGAGAGCTTGGAGCCCTGGGTTTGCTTGCTCGTGGTTATAGTCCTCCTTGAGTAGTTATACTATGGCTCTGGGTACATTATTCAACAAGATCCCCGTATAGCCGAGATTCTATCTACTTAAGGGGGACTATAAGGTTTAGGGTGTAGGGTTTTGGGTGTATGGTTTAGGGTAATCGGTTTAGGGTTTGGGGTTTAGGTTTGGGGGTTCAGGGTTTGGGGTTTACGGTTTAGGGTTTGGGGTTTAGGGTTTGGGGTTTGGGGTTCACGGTTTAGGGTTTGGGGTTTAGGGTTTGGGGGAGGGACTACAGGGACGAGTACAGACTAGTGAGTCTAGCGGGATTCAGGCCATAGTGCCTGTCAAGTCCCTAAGGGAGAGCCTCTAAGGGAGACCCCTAGCAGCCCTAGCATGCAATGAATGAAAGTCCTCCATACATCGGTTTGGCAAGGTTCTTTTATTGCCCCGGTCGGGGTTTACGAATTTAGGTGGGAACTGAGACTTGTAGGGAGCAGAGTAAGGAAGAGTTTGATCTCAGAGCGCTAGTCAAATCGGGGCTGGGCAATTCAGGAATAAGTGTAGGCACGTCAAAAAATACTGTAAAGAGCGGTGGCATCGTGCTTTGAGTCAAACCCCAAATCCTTATACAGTGACCTTCCATCAGGCTAGAACTTCGGACTTCTCGGAATATGGAATCCCCCGTTTTCCTCACTTTAACACACGCCTCTGCCAAATACGGTCCGCATGGGCCAAACTAAAGGCCTTGTGAAGAGAGAGAGCATCCAACATAAACATGCGTGATCGGGCGCGCTCTGAAAGTAACAGGCTGTGTATCCGTAGCAAGTAGTTGGGCCTGATTTTCGTGGGAGGATAATATGAGATTTTCTGATTACAGATTCCCTGGATTTACCCTGCACACAACCATAATGCGACACCTCCCATGCGCCCTCCCCGAATTCAAGCAACGATTTTTTTGAGCCCAAGAGATGTTTGAAGTCCAGCCCAGTTGAAGCATGAGTGATGGAACTAGGGTCATGGTATATGTCATACATCTGAAGTGAACACCTGGACGTTGAAGCTCCCTATGCGCAAAACATAAGCATTTAAGCGAGCCCCCAACCCAAGCACCATACGTCGTGGATGTTTGAGCCCGTTTTGCGCCCTGTAAGTATCAAAGCCCTATACCCAAACCCTACAACCGATGGTAGGCCCAGAACTTTGAACGACCCTCAGATGGTCAGTCTTTAGTAGTTTAGGGTTTAGGATTTCGGGTTTAGGGTTTATGGCTTAGGGTTTAGGATGTAGGGTTAAGGGTTTAGGATTTCGGGTGAGGAGGATGCGCCGATGGCCGCCGTGAAGTTCGAGGCTCTTCTGCAGGAGCCTCCCCCTAAGGGTCCAAGGACCCAAATAATAGGGTTCTAGGCCCAAATGCTATGTCATTAATTTTTTGGGCCCTAAAACCCTGTTGTTTGGGTCCTTGGACCCTTGGGGTCTTCTGAACCTGACTGATTGTTTTTCTTCTTATGGTTAGCAAGGAATGAAGAATTGGATCCTTAGAGAAGTCCCTAAAGAACTCCCAGGAATATCGTAACTCCCATTCTCTTCTTTTCCAATCCTTCTTTCCCTGCTGAGCAGAGGTAAGTTTTGTTGGGGGTGGTTGCCGTTAGGGACCTTATCAATCCCAAACCCTAAACCCTAAGCTAGGTAGGTTGCAGGGTTAGGGGTCTGAGGATGGTGGTGCAGATGCTGAGGTGGAGGATACTGGGCCATGGTTGAATGTGGTTTGTAAAATGTATTGTAGTGAATCCCCGTAAAGCATATTGAGCAAATCAGCTCACATAACCACAAATGGTCCACGTGCAGTACAACTGTAAGTATGGAGGAGTAGAGGTTCAGGATATCTCGTCCATAGTCCCAAAAAGGTTTCCTGGTAGCCACGCTTCTCCATCGTCCTTCCCAAACTGTAAACCTACACCCTAAGCCTCAGCCTATGTATGGATATCCCCGTAAATGGAAGCACCCTCATTCCCATCACCCACAAGATCTTCGCTTCAAGCCTGATCTGCTTGAGCCAACGCCCATGTTTTCAGATGTTTGTGGCAACGTTTTCGTGCCCTCTCACACCAGAATCCACAAAACCTGGCTCCAGATGAGCCATAATCGAAACTCCTTGCAGGGGGTGATATAGGGGATTACATAGGGGACTATTATAGGGTTCCCTAAGCCCTAAACACTTAACCTATGAAGTGGATACTAGGAGTGTAGGCAATAGCTCTAAATGACTGCGGGAAGGCATTGCCTATAGAGTGTCTGCGAATCTGAGACCAACTGCCTAACTTGAATGTCATGGCTTCCCCTACTATCCCCCCTCCATGCATAGAGTTTAGGATTTAGGGTTAT
>CAJNIZ010003337.1:86746-125476 GCA_905231905.1 Symbiodinium pilosum | reverse complement strand
GGTTCTAGAATATCTGGGATTTCATTTATACTACCTTGTAAACAAGTTTAATGTATGCCCTGCTAGAAGGAGACTTCAAAAGGTCGAAGCCCCCACTGATGCTAGTTTACGTCTTGCCTAGTGTTCAGGATTTCTGGATTCAGGGTCGTGGGCTTAGAGCCTTTTGGTAGTTGCATTCCCCACCCTATATAGCTTCCTCTTAGAGTGGGCCGAGGCCTCCATAGGGTTTTCTCTTAGGATTCTTGTTAGTTTGGCAGGGGAGCGGGTGAACTGCTCCTTTGCCCGTGTGTTGCATGCAGCGTCGCGCAGTTTTGCCGGGCTTCGTAATTGTTTCCGGCTGTAGCGTCAACATGATGAGCTTAACCAGTACAGCGCCAACAGTGGCAGTGACTGGCATACAGTAGTGCTGGGCTCATGAGGATCTCATCCGGGAATGGCATCGCGCCTCAAAAGAGGAGGTGGATTTCTTGCTGGAGGCCAAGAATGCCACACACGCAGCACGCGCGTTGCAGAAGCACGCGATCGACGTGGCCTGCCCAATGCCCATCTCAGAGCATTGTGGCAAAAGAGTCCTGACCATGGTCTTCATCGAAGGTTGGAAGATCACCGACTTGGACAAGATGCCCTACGGCACGGACCGGGAGACTATGGCACGCAACTTGGTGCACGCCTTCGCCGTCCTGGTATTCCAGGAAGGCCTCATTCACGGAGATCCACACCCAGGCCATTCGCAAGCGTCCTGCTTGCGACAAAGAATGGGGGGGGGGTGTTCCGAAAATTAAAGCTCACTTTTTTTGGTCAGGCGGGCCCCCATTTATGGACCTGCCCGAATATGGCAGTGTAGTACAGATCAGCCCTGTCTCCCGAAGGCAACGTGTTCGTTGAGCCCGTATCCTCCAAGAATGGTGGCACTCAAGTCGCCCGCGTACGACCTGTCCTGTTGGACTGGGGTGTCCCAGCCAGCAGCGAAAATCCAGTCATGTCCTACTCTTAAGTTCTATGCCATGCGCAGGGTCAGGGGGGCTGGAGTAAACACGGGATCCTAGGCATTTCCAGATAGAGGGCCTTTTAAATAGGGGTGCCTTTTGAGAATTGCAAAGGATTAGTTCAAGCCTCGTGAATTTGCAGCCCAGTTGCAGATCGCCATTCATGTGAAATTGTCATGAGTGTTTCCAACAAGTCGCGGCTTACTCAATCCTAAATCCTAAACACTAAACCGTACATGCTGCTCAGGCTGGAAACTGAAAAGAAATCCTATTCAACGCCCAGTCCGACATCCCAGAAGGGCTGGGGTGCTCGCAATGGCAATCACACAATCTATAGTCGAAACTCAAGATCATGGGGCTATATAGGGGTTTATATAGGGGATTATAATGGGGCTTAGAAAGGCGCATACTAGAAGTCTAGACTAGCTCACATGAACATGGCAACGCTGACATGATAGCATGGTGAGCTCATTACGCAGCATTCGATCGATGTTTGCTTATCAGCGCCATTTCCATTCTCCCTAAGGGTCCAAGTACCTAATAATCATATACTTGCCCAAAACCTGTGCTATAATTACTATTACCCTAAACCCGAGTACCTAGTTATTTGGTACTTGGACACTCTGGGATCATTATGCTTTACCACTCCGGACCTCCTTCCTTAGCAGCGGGAAATGAGATACACCTATTTTGACGCAGCATCCTTTTCTGAATTCCCGAGCTAGGTAAGGAAAACCAATTCAAAACCAGCCAATATTAGGGTTGAGGGTTAGGGATAGCCACCATCATACATATCGGTAGTGCTTCGTAATATAAACTACGTAAACCGTCAACCCGTATATCCTCCCAATGTCCATTTCGTTTTCTGGTTTCTTCTTCCTCTTCTTCTTCTTCAGTGTTTCCGCTATCTCATGTTCACCTTCATCCCTATATAATCTCTCATCCCTATATAATCCCTCTAGAATTCCAAGAGTTGCGTAGACCCTAAACCTTAATCCCTGTCTACCTAGCCCCAGTAACCACTGAGAACCCCCAACCCTACATATCTATGTCTACATCGATACACAAACCATAACTTCTAAACTCTAAACCCTACACAGACCACCCGGCCCCCAAGGCAAACCCTAAACCCCAAACCCCTAAATCCTAAACCCCTAAACCCTCAACTGCGTGAAAGGCATCGTCAAGCGTTTGGAGCCCCGCGAGCGCGTAGCGGCTGCCAAATGGATCGTGGCAACCCTGGCCCAGGACAGGCAGGGCGTTCTCCAAACAAACAGGTAGGGTTTGTTGGGGTTTCGGGTTTAGGGTTTAAGGTTGGGGGTTTGGGATTTAGGGTTTGAGGGTTTGGGGTTTAGGGTTTGAGGGGTTGAGGGGTTCAGGGAATGGGTTTTGGGGTTCAGGGTTTAGAGTTTAGGGTGGGCTCCATAGCTAGCAAGCTCCACTGTAGACCCAAAATATTAGAATCCTTCACTTAGCGGCTCCTAGGAAGTGGGAAGTTCGGTTGTTCATGTTGAAGGCCCTATATCGTGCAGAACCTGTCTGCCGTAATCAGTAATATGGACCCCTGATTCATAAACCCCCTCCTCGTTAACACTAGGGTCCCTATTATAATCCCTATAAAGGGGAGGGGGTTTATTAATTAGGGGTCTACATTAAGGTTATGATATCCCATGAGGTTGCTCTACACCACCAGCTTGCTGGAGCTGGGTTTCGAGTTTGATGCGGACCCAGACATGGCCGAGTTTGCGACGTTTGTGGAAGCATCTCTTGGCCAGTGCGCCTTCATGTTCCGCGACTCCATACCCAGCAACTCCCAGATGAACTTCCTGCAACAGATGCAGCAGCACCAGGAGAAAGCAGAGAGCCAAGAAGGCAACAAGATGGGCAAGGACCAGACCCCTGAGAGAACCATAGAAATTAGATCCCTACAGTATATAGACCCAGAATAGCCCCTTCCTTGTATATCTCTTCTTAAGGTCATAGTAATAATAAGAAGAGTAATAGTGATACTGGTAGTACTAGTGATAATTAATACTCGTAGGAATAGTAAGGGTAAGAATAGCAATAACCAAACTGTGTTAAAGTAATACTCCCTAGGGCTCCCACTTACCTAAATGGTAAGTTACTGGGCTAAGTAAATTAGGTGATTAGAGTATATAGAACCGAGAACCCATTATTTAGGCAACTGGAGCCCAAGGGGGTAGTTCCCAAACTTACGGTCCCATTTTGGATACCCCTAAATATTCGGTGCCGTAACAAAAACCTATAGCCAAGAAGGGCCTGCAACTTAGAACAATTCAAATCCTACACTCTTGGCCCTAAACCCTAAACCGTTTTATTTTTAGTAACAAAAGTCATAGAGTTCCCCTTAAGTAGATAGAATATGGGGTATATGGGCATCTTAGTATACTATACCCAAAGCCATATTCCATCTACTTAGGGGGGACTATACCCCAAACCCTAAATAGTAGTTTCCATTGTCTTTTCCATTATCCCTATATAACCCCCATATTCTATCTACTTACGGGGGACTTTACCCTAAACGCCTAAACCCCAAACCTTATATTCTATCTACTTAAGGGGGACTATACCCTAAACGCCTAAACCCTAAACCCTAAACCTTATATTCTATCTAATTACTCAAGGGGGGCTACATTTCCTTTGGGGCCCTGGGAGGATCAGAGCCGCCTTATTGGGAAGATCCCGGGCGTGGTGCTCTTCTTCCTCCGTGGCCTTGACACTGGGCTGCTGTTTAGGGCTTAAGGTTTAAGGTCTAGGGGTTTTAGGGTTTCAGGGTTTTGGGGTTTAGGACTTAGGGGTTTTAGGGTTTAGGGGTTAGGGTTGGGGAGCACCAGAATATAAACATAAGGGTTTTGGTTTTAGGGTTTGAGATAGGTACACATGTATGTACACATACGACGCAGAATTGAGATATGAGAGTTTAGGCTTTAGGGCTTAATACTTTTTTCTGCGTACATATATATACACGTATTTATATGTATCAATGGTACCCTAAGCCCTAAAACCCCAAAAAAACTTAAAACCCATCGGTATGGTTCCCCTATTCTGGTAGCTGAAACTGGCCTCCTTAACAGCAAAACTCAAGGGTTCCAGGGTTGTACCCCTAAAAGGTTTCCCCAATGTAGTCCCCTAGGGTCCCTCAAAAAGTTCCCAAAACCCCTAAACCCTAAACCCTAAACCCTAGGGGTAGAAGTCTGAAAGTATTGAAACTCAGGAGATGCTACAGAACATCTGCGGCATGCTTGAGGCCTTAGGGTTTAGGGTTTAGGTTTACTAAGGCAGATCGCGGTCTAAGGTTTTGGGTTTGGGGTATAGGGCCTGGATGATTAGCGACATTATGATTCAGGGTTTAGGGTGTAGGGTTTAGAGTGTGGGGAATATTACGGTCCTAGATTCCTTGCGTAGCCGTGATATAGGGTACTGTAACCCAAACAGACCTCAACAACTACTGTACAGTGGTAAGTATTCAGGGTGTGTAAAGCATGCATACTGAGGGTGTGAATCCGTGGCCACCTAAGCCCGAACCCCAAACCACAACCCTGGCCCTAAACCGGCAGGTCACAGTTCCTTTTGCCTCGATTATGCTGGACAGCTGCATGCCTCTGCTTGCGAATGAGGGGCGATGGAGCCCTTTAACCGCAATGCCGGTACCTCCAGGCCGCACTGGTTGCCAATAAGAGGGTTTAGGGTTTAGGGATCTATATTGGGATCCCCCTACTTATGGAAACCACCATACCTACAGATATATATATATATACATATATATATATATATACAAAGCTTTGCCATGCGTTGGTGAATCCCAGCTCCTCCATTCCTTCATGTTTTGTTTCAGATATTTGTGCATACCCTCTATATACCCAAGATAGGGACCAAATATAGTTCCCCTTAAGTAGATAGAACATGGAGGATATGGGGATCTTAGTATAATAGACCCAGAGCCACATTCTATCTGCCTAAGGGGGACTACCCTAAACCATAAACCCCTAAACCCTAAACCCTAAACCCTATATCTACTAAAGGGGGGTTATATCCCCATTTATATCCCCATTTAAAGGCTACAAGTTAGGCCCTGGGATGCACTCAGCAGGTCGCTCCTCTCTCGAGCAGAAAGTCAGAGCTAAGCTGCAGGCGCTGGATAACCAGCATCTGATTCTGGCTGCCCAGGCACCAACCAAGCAACTTCGGGTTTAGGGTTTAGGGTTTAGGGTTATATATGTGTATATATGTATAGGGGAATATGCCCAGGCGCCAAAGAAAAGCGATCTCAAACGGGTGATATAGGGGTCTAGAGGGTGATATGGGGGGTATCTGTTTATAGGGTTATATAGTTTAGGGTTTAGGGTTCAGAGAACTGCAAAGATGTACCACGTGCATGTGAAGGGTGTGCGCGGGTACCTGTGGTCAAAGAAAAGGTGGTCTTCAGCATCTTGACGAACAAGCCACTGTGTCCAAGAGTATGAAAGTGGCCAATGTACCCCTGCACGGTGGCAAGATTAATCTGTGGGAGCTGTTTCTAATAGGGCTGCGCGCGGGAACAGCACTCCCATTGTGAGGTGGATTTGTAACAGGGCTTCAGAGATTCCATGGTGCAATGAATGCCGCTAGTGGCCAGCACCATTCATGACAGAAGTCAGTCATGGGCAGAAATGACAAGAAACATGCCATAAGATTCTAGCACCCACCCTCAACAGCCCAACGCAGTATGTATTGAAATCCTTTCAGCAGTTCTCTTCGTACAATGATGATGCAAGCTGATGCAGGTTGCAGTCCTCGACTGGGGCAACCGGAAGAGGGAGATCTTGGCGAATTATGACGACTTCACTCCAAACTATGGTTCATGTACATATACTATTTTTGAGCTAGCTCAATTTTAGGTTAAACGGTTAGAATTACATTACCCATACATAACCCTCATATAACCCGAGAATGATCCCTATCTGTGCCCAGGAGATGATATGCAATGCATCCTGCGGACGGATAGCTGTCTGCCATGGGTCACCCATCTCTGACGAGACTGCGCCATGGCGAGTTGTTCTAGCAGTTGCTGTCCGTAAGGTATACCCGAACGAAAGAGGCGCGGACGCCTCAGGATTACCCTAAGGTCCAAGTATCTAATACTTACCCAAAACCTATACTAGAATTACTATTACACAAAACCCAAGTACCTAATTATTGGGCACATGGATCCTAAACCCTAAACCCCAAACCCTATATACCCCTATATCCCTATGTACCCCTATACATCACCCTTAAAAAAGGGGACCTACTTATTGGCTTCGAGGTGTAGAGGAATTCTCCGGTCCGAGGTGATGCCCCTGCAGAACCTATCCGCTGGGCCTTTGCTGATGTGCCTCCTGCGAGCTTTAACTCAGCCTACTGCAACAGGCTGCTCTGGGAAGGTAGTTGGGGCATGGGGTTTGCATGCGAGCCTCCATTTAAAAGCTTGGTAATTACTCAGTATACTACAATCCTTAAGTATGGTAATGGAAAAGAAAATGGAAACTACTATCATGGATGGACAAGAAGAAGTTAGATGAAATGGAAACTCACCCTAAACCGTAAACCCTAAAACCCTAAAACCCTAAACCCTGTACAAGAGGCAAAGCAGTGTCGCTGAGCAGCCCGGTGTCTCACTTATGGCCTGACTTCACTCAGAAGGGCAAGAGCCTGGGTTGCTTCTAAGGAACTAGGAGGACCCCCCACCCTGTAATAGTTTAGGGTTTAGGGTTTAGGATTTAGGGGTATAATACGAATATAAGAGGACCCTAATATAATCCCTATTATCCCTTATAGTCACTATTACTGGGAGGTTGGTCCACCTAACTAAGGAACGGAAAGTAAGTTACTAGAACAAGGGGTATATAGGGTTTAGGGCTTAGGGAGCGTAAATTAAGTTACTATAATAAGGAAACCCCTATTGCCTGATATCTATACCCATGTCATGGTAACTTAAATCCTTAAACCCTAAACCCCGTATATTCATATTCTGGTAGCTGTGGTTAAGTTCCTTAGCAGCAACCCAGGAGTGCGACCATTGAGGATGTGTTGCAGCACCAGGCGAGGCTGACGCTCATGGTTTAGGTTTTAGGTGGAGGACAGCAGCAACAACAATAAATCTAATGAAAGCAATAGAATTCGTAGAAACAGATAGTAATGCCACGACTACTAGTACTGGAGCATTTAACCCATCATGTTGCAGTCTTTGTTTGTTTCTGGATTCTTGTCTGGTCGGGAGCTTGGGGCTCTGACACTGGTAATCATAATAAGTTCCCTTAAAACACCTGTTTCTATCTGGGGTCCCTGGAAGCTCCCAAGACCCTTGATAGGGTTCAGGGTTTAGGGTTCCGCTTTATCCCCTCAAGGGGACCATGAACTTGATGATTAGAAACTCTGGCTCCTAAACCCTCAACCCCGAAGCCAAAAATCCCTTCTCCTTGGATTGCGTTAACCCCATGGATCCAGGCAGGCCTGGCGAGGCCCTTCCCAAGCTACTCGCCTGCACTGCACTTCTCCTACAGATCCAAATAGCCTGAAGTATGCATCATAAGTTGCACACATTTATATATACACATGAACAATATATATGTATATATACAATGTGTCTGGTATTATCCATGAATAACGGACCCCAGTATAGACCCCCAAATATTATAAGCCGTATCATGGGGAGCCCCAGCAGGTAAGCCTAATTCGCGGAAAGCCCCATACGTCTGTATACAGGCCTGCAGGGCTCAAGCGGGTGTTGTGTAAAGAGTTTGGCTTTAGTGGCCACACTGTAGGGTCTTGGGTTTAGGGTCTTGGGTTTAGGGTTTAGGGTTTAGGGTCCAGGTCGCATAGCATGTAGTATTTAAAGGGCTTAGATCCCCAGACCCTTAAAGTTCCATGTCTGAGCCATTGTCCTCAGAGATGAAACTCACAAAACTAGACGGCCGCAGCGGCAGAAAATGCAAAACTTCATCCACTGCATAGGCCGGACCATCCTCTAAACCAGTAACCCTGAAACCTAAACCCGAACAGCCTAAACCCTGAATCCTAAAGCGCAAACTCTGAATCCTGAACCTTGGCGGAGGAGGAGGAACCTCAACCTTAAACCCTTGGCGTGGATCCCGAATAGTAGTTTCTATTTTCTTGTCCAGTATCCCATTATAACCCCTATATTAAGCCGATATATACCCAAATATATAGCCCTTAAACCCTAAACCCTAAAACCCTAAACCCTAATATATAACCCCTAAGCCTCAATATAACCCCTTTAACCTTAAACCCTAAAGCCTATATAACCCTAAGCCTCAAGCCCGTTGGCGTGGATCCGGCCTGAGGCGACATGTCCACAAAGGCCTTCTGTAGCGAAGTTCGCTTCGAGCGGTTTATGGCCGAACCAAGGTTCTTCTTAATACTACATAGTTCAATGGTTTAGGGTTTAGGGTTTTAGGGTTTAGGGTTTACGGTTTAGGATTTAGGGTTTAGATACTACACTCCTTGGGACTTAGCCTGGATCTTAGACCCTTAACCCTTTGGGATTCCCTTATATTCCTATTATGGGTACCTAAGGGTTAACCCTTAATGGGGGTCCTAAGTGCCACGTAGTACATGGTTTAGGGTTTGGTGTAATTTAGGGTTTAGGTTGTTCAGAGTTTAGGGTTTTCAGGGTCCATGACTTTAAGATTGTAACCTTAAGGTTTGTCACTCTGAGCTTTGCAACCCCAATCCCTTAAGTAAGGGCTGTATTCCAAGGTTTTGGAATCTAAGCCCAAGGTACGCACCCTGACGGTACAAAGAGTATCTTCTCGATTTAAAGAATTTGAGTTCGAATTGCCATTGTGGATCAGGATTTGGGATCTGGAGTCTGGGGTTTAGGGTTTAGGGTAGGTGTGTAATACATACTTGGGCCCTAAAGTACTTATATGGGAACCCCTTTGGGCCCTAAGTATATATTATATCAATAAGCCTTATACTATATAGCTACATGGGCCCTTGGGATTGTTGTGGGGCCTTTAGCCTGGCTCTTAGAGCTCTGGCTTTGGGGCTTCGTTGTAATTATATGGGGGTTTCCCGAAATTCGCGGTTACTTTTTTGGGGTGCCTATAATCAGGACTATAGTGTTTTGGGGTCTGTGCTGAGGTTCCCTATTCTGGGAAACTATCGTATGACCTGCTGTCAATATTCGCCTCATGACGGGACCCTTAACAGTGGACATAGAGGTCCCTCCTACAGCACAGTATAGTCCTTAATGTAGTCCTTAATATGGACCCCATGTCCATGAATCACCTGGGTAGTATTGACAGTAGCTCATATGAGGAAGGCCACAAGTTCAACTCATAGGAGAGGTCTTACAGTCAACCAGAAGTATGGGTCCCGTTAATGGGTTATTTCCGGTTTATAGAGGGTTTGGGATGAACTAACTCACCATAGATTGGACATGTAGTAAATAGTTTGTTTTCCTTACGATGGTAACTTAATTGAGCTCCTTTCATCTCTACATAACCCACTATGTAAGACCCACGTATCCATTAATATCCCAATTTTCTCATGACTCAGTGATCTCCATAGACTTCGAAGAATCCTCACATAAGTCCCCTTCCCCCCTTATCTGGCCCACCAAACTAACACGCCCTATTGGTTCGCAATATCCCTCATAAGGCCAAAGGCCCCAAACCCGTAAGCCCTAAACCTTAACCCCTAAACCCTTAAACCTCTAAAGCCCCTAAAGCCCCTAAAGCTCCTAATCCCCTAAACCCCTAAACCCCCCAAATACCCTTTGACGACAACCCAGGAAGCTCCGGCGAGTCCGGAAGGGGATGGACTCTGCCCTGCCTCGCTGCTGCAAGAATCTGTTGAGTAGTAGTTCATTTTGGGGATACATACTATGGTACCCAATATAGAGTAAGATTCTATGCTCCTGTTGGGTTATAGTATCTTATATAAGGAGTAGAATCTTACTAGGTTCAACCACCAGAGAAAAAACACTACTCCGTTAGGTTTAGGGGCTAGGGAATTGGGGTTTCAGGGTTTCAAGGTGTCGGCAGGGTTTAGATTTTTTGAGTTTAAGGGTTTAGCGCTTTAGGGTCTAGGATTTAAAGGGTTTGAGGGTTCACGGCTTTCGGGTTAAAAGTCTATCTAGGTCCTTCGCCCTACAGTGACAGTTACAATAGCTTTAGGGAGTTGTTTTAAGCAGCTACTTAACAATAAGGCCCTTTAAGGACAGCAACTGGGAGGAGGAAATGACCTAAAGTATTGAAAGCTTTCTACACCCAGACCCCTAAGGATCCAAAAACTTGACACATGACGCTCCTGAACTACATTGGGGAAACTAGGAGATTTTTGAGAGGTCCCATTTTTGGACAGGGTCTGGGTAATTCCGCTAGGCTGGTGAACGCTCTCGCTTGGGGTGAGGGCTGAACAGGATGCATGGTATGAGCTAGGTCAGTCCCCCTTAAAGTAACTGTCCAAGGGGTCCTATTCAGGGACTGTTATAGTTCCTATTACCCATTCAAGAACCTGAGAATGCCGCATATATGATTTCCCATGATCCCTATATACCTGCTATATACCGTTTACATAAGCTCCCTCCTTTGAGAACTACCCTCCTGTAGTTGGTCCTAACTGTTAGCCTGACAGTTCCCAGCAGGACACCCAGAAGGGACCAAGATTGCAGGGTCAGGGGGACGTATTGAGTAGGTTCGTAAGTAGGTCAATGAAGGGGCTAACTGGGGTTATTATGTGGGAAGCCTTCATCCTCACAAGTCGTCTGGCCCATCCTTAAGACTTAAGACGCTGCCATTGCTCCAGAGGTTTTCGGTGACCTCCTGGCAACATTGCTGAAGTGCATGGGCGCTAGGAAGAGCACCGAAGACGCAATGGCACAGCTTGAGTGCCTCGGTGATATTCGCATGTGGAGTTTCAGGGCACGGGGTGACTCTGCACGTGCTTTTTGTGGGATGAGACAGGGCACTGTGCAAAGCCCAAAGCACACCGGTGCTTCGGGTTGATATTTACATTGAGTTGTTCAGACTGGTCCTGTTGCTAGTCAGGTCCGTCGCCGGTGGGCGAGTGACGTATTGCACACCAGCTGGGCGCGGGGCTGCAGCAGATGCTGGCAGAAAGCCACAGGAGCAGCCAGAGCCAACGAAGCAGCAAGTAGTGACGAGCTGGAATGTAGCACCCGTCCTACCAATGACTGAACAGTGGTTGAGCCCAATACCAGGAGCGGGTGACAATGGAGCGCATCTACGAATGGCTGGAAGAGAAAGTGGAGAGCTCGTGCCTCAGTATGCGTGCAACAGACCAGATGTGTGTTCAAATCTACAGCCAGATGTAATTGCAAGCCTCTGCAGCGCCAACAGGGATACTCGTAGGCTCAGGAGCCCGAGTAAGTGAGGAGACTTCAGCAGACGACTCTTTTAGCGTTCGGAAGCGCATTACAGGGTTAGATGTGCTATTCGTGCCCATGCACATGTATACTATGTATACCCGTGTCTTGATAGAAAATTGGGCTGTGAATGCTGAGGCCTTGACACCATGGGCCGAAGCGGCGATGCCAATCGCCGCCGCTGGCTGTCCTGGGCAGAACTCGCAGCTTCCTAGCCTGATAGTTGTAGCCAAATTTGAACCCAAATTTCAGTGATGAGAAAGAAGACACCTGCGAGAAGGATAGCAAGAACGAAGGAGCCAGAATTGCGACGGGGTGTAAGTGTATGTCGACCATTCCAACTACAGTTGGTGACGATCTATGGAAAATCGATATCATAACAAGAGGACCTGGAGCACGCTGAGCGCACCGCATACGGCAGCGGAAGCAGAAACAGAATAAATAGAAGCACCTGGATTCATTGGCAGCTGCAGTTTTGCCCTGACCCTGAACCCTAAAAACCCCAAAACCCTAAACCCTAAAACCCTAAACGCTAATGAACAATTAAAATCCGCACTCTCAGTCCTTTTCCTGCTGGGAAAGTTGGGAGTTCTCGGGAGGTCAGTCTACAAATCAGCCTGAGATGCCTTCTATATAACCCCTATATAACTGTACTGTCCTTAGGAACTATTTTTCCATTTATTATAGTATAACCCTAAAGATATATTTACGAGATTTGTTATTATAGGTCTAGGAAACTACAGATAACCCTGTATATCCCCTAGAATCCCCTTGAAAAGGTACGAAAACGAGGGGTCCCCTGACCCCGGCAATTTTATAGGGGAGGATTAGGGCTTATAAAGGGGAATACTAAGATTTTGGATTATAGCTCAAGTGAAGGTAGTGGCCAGGATAGGGCACCTTCTGACCCTAAACCCTAAATCCTTAACCCTACACCCTAAATCCTAAACCCCAAAGCCTAAACCCTAAACCCCAAAGCCTAAACCCTAAACCCTAAACCCCAAAGCCTAAACCCTAAACCCTAAACCCCAAACTAAGGCCGAGAAACCATGGCTGGTAGATCCCCTGCTGGTGAACCGCGAGGCTCCATAGCTCGCCTCCGCGGTTTAGGGTTTAGGGTTTAGGGTTCAGGGTTTAGGGCCTGATGCTAGAACTGGAGAGTGCAGCTGAGATACACTGTTACTATTACTACGATCATTACTATTACTATTACTATTACTACGGTTATTACTATTGCTATTGCTGTTCTTATTATTGGTATGACTATTATTTCGAAGGGAAACGTTGAGATCTGAAATTCTACAGCTTTGCGGCTGATGTGTTTGCCAGAACAAGGGAAGAAGACAGAGGGTGGCCAGAGAAGTTCTTAATCTGGGCTGCGGTTGAGGAATTTCAATTTAGTTACTATGACAAGGGAACCCCTCATGTACTACATACCTCTATTATGATAATGCAGTTCAAGTTCCTTAACAGCCCTAAATCCCTAAACCCTAAACCCCTAAATCCTAAAACCTTTTCACTTTGCCGCAGGCAATGCAAGTTGGCCAAGCCTGCCTTGCTGGTCGAGGGCTCCGGGCCTCTGCTGAATCCCTATGCCATCTGCAGCTAGAATGCGGTTTAGGGGCTTAGGGTTTAGGGTTTAGGGTTTAGGGTAGAAAGCATAGTAATCATAATGGTAATAATAATAATGGTAATAATAATAATGGTAATACTAAGAATGGTAATAAGAATGCAGGGTTTAGGGTTTAGGCTTAGAGAGTTCAGGGTTTAAAGTTGTTATTATTAATGCAACTGTTGGTGTTAGCGTTGTTATGGTTATCAGTAAGGTTCAATTCATATTCTTGCATTGTTGGTGTTATCCGAAGGAGTAGCCTACAAGGTTCCTGAAAATATTGTAATATCTGATACCTAGAATCCTAATATTTAGCTGAAATTATAATTTCAACTGCGGTTCCAAATCCCTTAGAGTAGCTGCAGCTATTGTCCCAAGGTTTGCCGCCGAGTTTGTGCCGCCAGACATGCTCCTCCACAGCCTCCAGCCAGGGAAAACCCTGCGATTCCGGAACTTGTCTCCCGGCAACAGTCCCAGAGGGTCCAAGTACGCAATAATTAGGTACTTGGGTTTGGGGTAATAGCAGTTACAGTACAGATTTGGGTAAGTATATGATTATTAGGTACTTGGACCCTTAGGGAGTTGGAACACCCTTACAACGTCGGACGAAATCTCGGTGAACAAAATGCCTTAAAGATTGTATTTCTAATATTATTGCGATTACTTCTATTGTGAGAACAGTAATATGTATAAGAACGAACATTATGACTAGTATTGTGATTTGTTGTCAGGCAAGAGTGGTGGGATTCTGTGGGAGTCCCTGAACGAGCAGTGGGTGGTTGGCAGCTTTTCCCTTTCAAGTCGCAAAACGGCACTGGCACTGTACAGGGCTATGGCTTCGCGGATGGGCAGACAGGCATGCTCGCTGTGAAGGGTTTAGGGTCATCTTGGTTTCCCTACTTTGGGGGGGGGTTCATGGGGACTTAGAAAGTAATCTTAGAACCTCTATGACCCACATGATAGTCCCAGTTAGCCTACACCTACTTGTTCAGTCCTCATGAACCTCCAAGTAAGTCTTCCC
This sequence comes from Symbiodinium pilosum, assembly GCA_905231905.1. Taxonomy (NCBI): domain Eukaryota; class Dinophyceae; order Suessiales; family Symbiodiniaceae; genus Symbiodinium; species Symbiodinium pilosum. Next base: position 111,464 of record CAJNIZ010003337.1, on the reverse strand, counting down.
AAGAATGGAGTGTGCACGATTGATGTCGTAAAACATTGTTGAAGGGTTTATGGGTTCTTATACATGGGTTGCAGCTGGGACCATTAGCTTGACAACCTGGACTTACAACTTATGACCCTACACACAACTACCCATAAAAGCCTCAACTGAGCTACAGTCTACACTCCCTCGGGCTAGATTTACGGACTATAAAGGGGAGTACTATAGGGTGGTTAAGGGTCAAACTAGGAGTTTTGATGAACGACAGGATCCTTCATGATCCGGCTTCCTCATACGTCCATCGTGGTCCTGCTTACCTCTGTATCTGCAGAGACGCGGCATGCTGGCCGCTCTTTGCTGGACATCATTGCTGGCGAGTTGGGTCTGGAGGCATTGGGCCTGAAGGGGTTACATGAGCTACTGTCAATATCAGCCTTATTAAGGGACCCTTAACATCGGACATAGGGGTCCTTCTTGTAGTTTAGCCTCATAAGGAACGCATGTCGATTGGTTAAATGAGAAAAGATTGACTGTAGCTCATATAGGGATTATGCAGGGTTACCTGGGTTACATAGAGGACTATGCAGGAATTTATTCCGGTCTTATGTAGGGTTACATAGGGCAAACGCGGGTGTATAGTCGTCATGAATAGAGAACCGAAAGGAAAAGAACAACGAAACCAAAATGGAAGCTACCAATTGGGGTTTCGGATGTATTGGTGCTGTGGTAAATTGATTGAGAATGAATGACATGGAGAAGAACATTGAATTTTCAGGGATTCTGTAGGGGTGTATGCGTTTGTAGGTGGGGGCTAACCCAAGACAAAACCAGGTAATATTGTATAGTAGTCCCTGTTTACCATCATGGATAACGCCGGTGTTTCGTGATACTGCCTGCCAGCCAGCCCCTAAACCCTGCACTTGAACCCCTAAACCCTACACCCTAAGAACCCTGAATCCTACACCCTAAAGGGTAAAGGGTTTAGCGTGTACCTGTAACCCCAAGTACCTACAGCTCAATAATAATTACCCCTTAATTAGTAGGTATAACCCATAAAACCGTAGGTACTTGGGGTCACAGGCAGGGACCTATTCGCGAAAATCAGTGCAAGTTGCCTTTTCACACGCTACTTGAAGGTTACTGGGACATTTTAGCTGCTTATAACTGGGATGATAACATTCCCCAAGGGCTTAGGGTTTAGGGTTTAGAGTAACCCATTTAAGTCCAGTTAGGGGGATTAGAAGTAGGGTTATAAGCTCAGTTATAAGCACTTACTAAGTGTCATGAACCTGCAAGTACCTAATCACATCCCCAGTGGCAATGTCTCCTCGACAAATTGGAAGTTTCCGGAAATTATGGGGTCCCTTTTTGGGCGGTCCCTATAGTTGAGGTTGTAGTATTTTGGTGGCTGTTTCGGGGTCGCCTCATTTATGGAAACTATCAAATACCCTGGGCCTGAAATTAAGGGGAATTTCTCTCCGGCAGCCTCACGCTAGCCTGAGAAAGCTATAACTCTCGTATTGAGCCTGTAAAAACCTAATTGAGGTGTTTCATAGCTAAGGCTTAAATCACTCCTTCGTTCCCCGCAGTTGGAGCTACATTGGCGGCATAAACATCCGTGCTACCCTCCTTGAATCTCACACCTCAATGTCCAGACCCAAAACCCTAGACCCCAACCCTGAACCCTAACCCAAAATCCTAAACCCCAAACATTACACCTCACCCCTAAAACCTAAGTCCTAAACATTACACCCTAGCCCCAAACCCTAAACAGGGATTGCGCAGTCTATAACCCCCTCATATACTTTATATAACCCCTTATAGTAGTATCCATTTTTCTTCTCCATTATCTATATATAACCTTAAACCCGGAACCCTAAATAGTCGCTCCACATTCTTTTCCATTATTCCTACCGGGGATTCAAATTATCCTAAACCCTAACCCTAAACCCTAAACACTAAATAGTGGTTTCCGTTGTCTTTTTCATTATCCCTAACCCTAAACCCTATTGGGAACTGAAATTTTTCTAGGCCGCCTGGCCCGCACAGCCGCCCCCTTTGCCGAAGCGAGGGTCGGGAGCCCCAGGCGGCGGAGCCTTGCCGGAAAGTGGAGCCCGACAGTTTGGTTTAGGGCTTAGTGTTTAGGAGTTTAGGGGCTTAGGGTTTAAAGAGTTTAGGGTTTGGGGTTTAGGAGTCTGGGGGCTTAGGGTTTAAAGGCCTCGGCGAAATAATCCTTTCTGATTGTTTGGGCAAGCTGTAACAACTTCATTCGGCCTCACTTACAAACAGCGCTTTATGTAGAGAAAGTAGCACCATAATGGCTAGGTGTCAGGCTAAGCCCCCATAAGAATGACTTACATTTCTACTGCTGCTCCCCTGTAAGCATCAGTAAGGAGCTGGCCCTTCTGCGCAGCCTCGAATTGATTCAGCTGACAGGACCTGCGGGCGTGCTAGATTTGACAAAAGTTCACAAGTCAGGGGGGTTTTAAGGGTTGAGGGATGAAAGAACTCCCAAAGCAGAGTGAGGAGCAATTACTTGGTTCCACCACCCTACAGAAGCAGTAAGTAGCTGGGCAGATTTCACTGACATCCCCCAACAACACCCCCAAATGGTGGTTTATGTAGGAAACGGTCACATGAGCTATAGTAGAAAGCCCTTAAAGGGGAACATGCAGGGGATTACACATAGGGGACCATTACAGGGGTTATTAAGCGGGATGCTAGGAGCTTACAGTCCCCCTTAAGTAGATAGAATATGGGAATATGGGTACCTTATTATACTATACCCAGAGCCATATTCCATCTACTTAAGGGGGAGTTCAGACTATAGCTCACCTGTATGTAATTGGTGTCTTCGTTTCAGGTTCTGGAAGTTGAACAGGATGGCCAGATTACGTAGATGTTGTCGGCTTGGTAGGGTATTGCCCCGAGTGGGATTATCCGTCCCCCTCAATATACGTGTTTAGGGTTTAGAGTTTAGGGTTTAGGGCCACCCCTATTAGCATGCATGTTCCCTCGCTTCAGAGTGGTGTTCACTGGGAAAATTTTTAGAGACCTGGTGAAGTGAAGTAAAGGGGGAGGGGACTCGGCCAGGAGAAGCTCAGACACTCTGCATCATCAGCTGAAGAAGGCCTTTTGTTTGCAGCTGATCGTTTCCGCATACGGGGGCTCCGCACATGCTAGGGTAGCTGCCCAGGGGCCCTCGCTTAGGACAGAACCCCAAAAAAGGACCCCTTCAAGTTGGAGGCAGCTGGGGATCTACTTAGTAGGACGGGGGATAGGACAAGTAGCACAGTACGGCGCCAACGGTCTAGTGAAAGCAGTGTATGAAAGTCCCAGTCACGGATTAGTGGCTACTTCTTTAGTTCTGAGTCAAAGACTTCAGGACGCCTGCATCTGCGTCAGCCCGCAAGGTGTTACTCTGCAATCCACTACTAGCAACGGGCAAACGCGCAAGATGCAAGCGGCAGATGCACCCGAAACCGCAAGCCTTCAACTCTGAACCCAAAACCCGGAGCCCTAAACCTGGAGTAGGGCTCTATATACTTGGAGCTCAAAACCATTTCATCCTTGCACCCTAAACCCTGAGCCTAACCCCAAAGCGTAAGCCTTGAATCCTAACCTAAGCCATGTAGACCCCAATGCCTAAACCCCCTAAATCCCCAACCCTGAATCCCCTAAATCCTCGAAACCCTCAATCCTCTAAATCCCCTAAACCCTCCATCCTCTCAACCCCCCCAACCCTAAACCCCAAACCCCAACCCCCTAAACTGTACGCTGCACCATGCGGGAACGCGCGGGAGGTGGAAGCCCAGGTAGCCAAGCTCTCCGAGGTCGGGGGTTCTAAAAGCTTGGAATCCTCCTTGTGGGGGTTCCATAGGGGTTTAAGGTTTAGGGACAAGGGTTTGGGGTTTAGGGTTTAGGGTGGAGGTATATAAGCCATAATTGGGGGCCTATGTAGGGATGTATAGGGTTGAGGCTTTCCCAAAATTCGGGGTACCTTTTGTGGGGGTCCCCATCATATGGATTGTCCTCATAGGAGTAGATGTTCTTGCTTAGTTGGGCTTGATTGAGTCATGGCAGAAAAAACCAAATGAGCTATAGTCTTAACTCCCAGTATCTCCCCTAGTGACCCCTATAGTAGTCCCCTGTGTAATCCCCTAGATAACCCCCTTTCAGGAGCTCAAATGGAGAAAGAGTAGGTGAGTGGGGAATGAAGGAACGGAACACGGGACTATTAATCAGCAGTGGCTGCCTGAGGACTACTATAGATACAGCGTTTGGGGTTATCCGCCGGAAATTGTTTTGACTAAGATCTACGGTTACGTAGTGGGTTGGGTTTGTGGCTTTTCGGAACGTGTCTAGAACTAGGCTCCACATGTTGGGCGCATATATATATATATATACATATATAGAGGGATTTGCACAAGCATGCGCATAAATACATATATACGTATATACCGTAAATACATAAATAGGGAAAATATAAACCCGCAAATATGGTAGGCCTTACTATACAGAGACTCTTAACAGGGTACCCTTTAATTTTGGGAAGCCCACACACATACACCCCTAAACCCTGAACCTTAAACCCTAAACCTTAATTTTTGTTTTAGAACCCTAAGGGTCCAAGGACGCAAATAATGGGGGTTTAGGGCCCAAATACTATAATATTAATGGTATTTGGACCCTAAAAGCCTATTATTTGGGTCCTTGGACCCTTAGGGGAAGCTTCCAGGTCCTGGATTTAGTGTTGCCCGGTGCCAGTGCGGCAATCTGCCGAGCTGCACAGCTCAAAAGTGCCGGGATGAGAAGGGTTCTGGGTTTAGGGCTTAGGGTTTAGGGTTTGGGGTTTGGGGTTTGGGGTGTAGGGTTTCGGGTTTAGGGTTTAAGGTTTAGGGTTTAGGGTGGGGTGTATGAGCCATGATCTAAACGGCTAAAGAGGAATATATCGGGAACTACTTTAGTGTTTGTGACGGGGGAAGGAGTTTAGACTATGGCTCATATGTGGGTATGGGTAGGTTTTGGGTGAAATAACGGAGAACCAAAGGGAAAAGAACATGACAAATCAAATGGGAAGTTGTAGTATATAGGGGTATGTAGGGTCTAGGGCTAGGTGGACGAGGACAAGTTACAACCAGATATCATCTTCTGGTCTTTTAAAATTGCTATGGTAGATGTATTTCGTATCTGCCGAATGGGGGTGTGTACTAAACGATGAGGCTGTGGAGGGGTAAATCGGAATATGAAAAGCCTAAGCACCCCCCGCACCCCCCCCCAGGGAATTGACTGAACATGCTGCTAGCCTTGGTGGACACTATTACTGGGTGAAGAGTTTACCTAAAGTAGATGTGCAGTTTGCCTTAGGGTGCTATTTTCTTCGCGCAAGGAAGCGGGTACTTCAGGCAAGCCGCCATTGTTTTATGGGGGTACACTACACCCTAAACCCTAGACCCGGAATGGAGTAAGATTGGTGATTGTAAGCCCTAAGCCCTACGGCGTACGCCAACGATGCCTAAGTGATCACCTGGGCATTTCCAACCCCTAAACCTTAAACCCTAAACCCTGAAACCTGAACCCTACATACGCCAAGATGCCATGATCGCCATTTTTCAGGTCCGCCAAAGGGACCATATGTCTATATATATATATATTTATTTATATGTATGTATACATACATATATATATATGTATATATATATATATATTTGTATCCGTATATATATATATATATGTGCGTGCATACTTATCTGTATATATAAATATACATGTGTATTTGTGTGTACCTATGTGCATATATGTATATATATATAGATGTATATATGTATGTGTGTGTTTGTATCCTCAAATAACCACATTTAGCCCAATACAGCCTGTGGATACCCCAGCTGAGGATGATGCCCTAAGCTTTCAAACCGAATTGAGGTTTGGTTATATTCCTGGTCACCTACTGAGTGTCTATCGATGTCTTAGGAACATTTGTGAGCATATGTATGTATGTATGTATGTATGTATGTATGTATGTATGTATATGTGTGATGCATGTATGTATGTAAATGTGTGTGTACATATACATTTATGCACATGCGCACGTGTGTGTGTGTATATATATATATATAGTTGTTTGAATGTTGGGTGCCCAATTTCAGAGGCCAGGAGTACAAACGTATATGTATGCCCAAAATACATGTCCTTATATACATAACAGGGGGGCAATTTTCGGATAAGCCTGAGCCTTCAATCCTAAACCCTGACAAATATGCAACCCTAAACCCTAAACCCTAAACCACAGCTAAGGATGACCAAGCTTCGGCAACCTTGGCAGGCTTTTGGCTGAGTCTGGGCCTGAGCTCAGATGGGAAGTTGGCTGTGCTAAAGGGCTTCATAGGGGTTTTATAGGGTTTAGGGTTTAGGGTTAGGGGGGTACTGTTTAAAGGGTTTCATAGGGGCTAAATAGGGTTTAGGGGTTTGGGGTTTAAGATCTAAGGTTGAATGTTGTCCTTGGCATTTAGCTAGGACCTTGGACCCTTAAGTGTTTTATATCCTATCACAGGCACTCCTAGCAGGGTTGCTAAGTTATGCTAAGTTCCATGGTGTGTTCAAGTTAAATAGCAGAAGTAATAGCAAGTATAGTAGAATGGTGAAAGTAAGTTGTATCGTAACAGTACAAATTATGGGGCTACAGCCCAACGGGCTCGGCAAGACCAAGACATCCCTTTCGCGGTAGCCTGATATGAAGTTTTTTTTTTTAGTTTTGGGCTTTGGGCTTCTTGGAGGTCCACTTTGGGCTTGCTTGCTCGCTGTTGGTAGCACTATTGCTGAAGCACGCCCCTGTGTAATTACCATCCTCATTGTGATGATGTTACAAATTTGTATATCTGGGGGTTTCCCAAATCTAGGGGTACCATCTTGAGGGCCCCCATGATAAGGGGTATAGTATTTTGAGGTCTATATGGGGGGTCCCCTTACTTAGGGAAACTAGCATATTTCGTTCTAGCAACGATGGTCATTGATGCTAGTTCTTGCACCACAGCCAAAGTGGCCTGACCTCCTCATTCAAACCCCTAAACCGCGTGGTTGCCTCTCTTGCTTCGCATAGCCCCTCTGTGGTGGGTAAGGGGCCTGAATTCTGAAAAATGCTTGAGTGTTATACTTTGGGTCACCCCTCCTCCCAGTAACTGTCATTTAAGGGGCCGTATTCAGGGGCTACTAGACTTCCCATAGCCTATTGTGCTAACCGTTACTGCAAGGGGGAATGGCCGAAGTTATGCTGGACTAATGTTGGTTATCATTCAAGCCTTTGCATGAAACACCCCATGGACCTTGCTACAGTCCCGGTGTTGATTTTCATGTGCCATTGTCTTTTGTATTTGAGCTCCCATTTCCCATTTTCCAATTGAAAGATCCACTGAAACCCCTAAATCCTAAATGAAATGTTGCTTCCATGTTTCAATTGCACGTTTTACTTTTTTTTTAATTTTTCTGTATATAAACTCTCTAAAGCGTCCCAGTCTAAACTTTAAACCCTAAACCCTAACCGCCTACCGATATGGTGATTCAGGGCCCAGCAGCCGCAGGTGAAGAGACAGAGGGCTTAGAAGCTCTACTGGAAGCCTTAGAGGTGGGCCGTTGGGTAGGTTTAGGGTTTAGGGGTTTAGTGTTTAGGGTTTAGGGGCCTAGGGTTTCGGGTTTAGGGTTTTTACCCTAAACCCTTGACCTTAGGGCTTAAGCGGGATTAAATCCGGGGTTATATGGGCAATATATAGGAAGGTGTGGGCCCCGGTTTAGGGTTTAGGGTGTACAATAGGGACACAATTTTTTGGACACCAGGCTTGAAGGTTAAGGGTTGAGACTTTCTGGTTTCCAACTGCCTCAATAGATTCCCCCTGAATCAGACCTAGTTCTCCGTGAGAACTTAAATGAGTGATAGGCATAATTAATAGTAATAGGAATAGGAATCGAAGTAGTAATAGTATGAGTTCCTTTCTTCGGTCCCCACAGGAAGGATTACAGTATGTTGGGGCGTGTAAGGCGGACCGCTATGCACGTACCACGTATGTACGCGGCATCCTCTGTCAGGTGTTTGTGGTTAGGGTTTGGGATTTAGGCCACAACCGTGGATGTCCCCTTGGCATCAGTAAGCGAATCCCATCCACCTAAGAATAGCACCCCGGGGTGGGGGTGGAATGTTTCATGGTTTGGTACTAGCGGACTAGTCATTTTAGTAACGCTTGTAGCAGTAGTCGTAATGATATCGGCATGGCATCAGTTAGGGTAAAAGTAAGAGTACTAGTGCGAATACAATAGTATTTCTAGAAGGAATAGTACTAGGAATACTTGGAGAAAACAGAACTAGCAGTCAGTGCTACGGCATAAGCCGAAAACACTAAAGTTGACGAAGAGTGCGGTTGGAAGGAATCCGGGCAGGTGTTCCTATAATTTCTGGGATTCAAGGTGACCTGTATTTTAGAAAGAGCCATGAGGGGAATAGATTCCCAGAAATCCCTGCAGAATCTTTAAAGCAATGCTCACAGTAGACTCAACAAGTTCTTGCATTCCCTAGGAACAAGAGGCCAAGGAGTACCGTGCCCCAAGCAAGCAGCGTATCCCTTACAGCCGCTTGAAGGAGAGCAGTGGTCCTCGCGTAGGGCCCACTCTTGGAGTCGTGAGAGGTTGGGGGAGCTACACCCCAACACCTAGATCTTAAACTTGAAAATCTTGTATGACACCTGTACATCCTGATGTAATCCTATGATATCCCTTGTATACCACTACTTATCTGTCTTTTTGTCTCTCTCTCTCTCTCTCTCTCCCTATATGTACATTGTACTTAAATTGCAATATATATATATATGATAGAAATATGTGTATATGTATATATCTATCCTCAGACCGACCTGAGGGAGTTTTCAGGTGCCAGCGATGGTTCGCTCCATGGCATCTGCAGCCCGGCGGAGTCTTCGTCTCGAGCCTTGCTGCAGACTCTGCCATCCTTCTTGATCCGTTTTTAAGGGTTCAGGTTTTGGTGGCTTTAAGGTTTTTAGGGGTTTAGGCTTATGGGGGTCTAGGGGTATTAGGGGTTTGGGGTTTTAAGGGTTTGGGGTTCAGGGGTGTGGGGTTTAGGGGGGGTTTAGGGTTTGGGTTCAGGGCCAATTCCTTTTGGAGGCTAGTATTAGCCCGTACTGGTTGGGGGTCGGTAGGGAAGGGGTTGATGATGAGTATAGATTGTCCATTCGGTGTGTGCCTCATTGTGTCAGGCGCCCAGAGAAGCCTGCTGCAAAAAAGGAGTGGATAGTTATTCACCTGAGTTTAAGGTGTACAGACAGGAGCAAGTTCTGGGCTTCAAATGCAGGACATCTTGCACCACCCCATGTTCCGCTAAGAAAGTCATTATATTCGGGATGCTAAGTGACGCAAGATTTACCCCATGCAGAGCATGATTTGGAGAGAGAGGTGCCTGAGTCGTCCTTCTTGAATCCTTCCTTATTCATAAAAATGTAACGGAAGAAATCAGAGAACGGAAGGATTTCCAGCCAATACGCATCCCCGCCCCCTGATACGAATTAGTTGGGTCATGGCGGATTGTCACAAATTTCGGGCTTGCTTACTCGCGACTAGTAGGAAATGCCATTTGGGGACTACTGTAGAGACCATGAATGTATTCCGTTTTGTGGCCTTTGCGGTAGTCATTATTCTGAACCCATGACACATCGCGACGTCAAGCTCTTTCATTCCTGCGACTGATACTTTTGCACTTGAACATGCTTCCCAGCGTGTTCTTAAGCAATGGTCCACAAACTGCAGACAACTTGCCGCAATTTCAGAAAAGTGCAATTAACAGTGAGGCCCTAAACCCCTAAACCCTAAAACCCTAAGCCCTAAACCCCTAAACCCTAAACCCTAAGGATGTGGAGGGGAACGAAGTGAAAATTGAGTCGACAACGTCGGTGCTGAGCCGTCAGGTGGAGGCGGCTTGCTCCTGATTAGGGTTTAGGGTCAAGGGCTCCCTGCAAGGCATAGGTTTCCCAAGGATTAAAGGGTATATATTGGGGTTATATAGGGGTTATATATTGGGAAAATGGAAACTACTATTTAGGGTTTATGGTTTAGGGTCCAAGTACCCAATAATTAGGTACTTGGGTTTAGGGTAATAATAATTATAGTGCAGGTTTTGGGTTAGGTAGATCCCCCACCCTGTAATAGTGGCTAGAAGGGATAATAGGGATTATATTAGGGTCCTCTTACATTCTTCTTATACCACTATTACAGGGCGGGGGGTCCTCCTAAGGCATAGGTTTCTAAAGGTTACAGGTACCTGTAAACTATATGTTGTGTATATTTAGGCCCCGGACTGTGTAGGAACATATTTGGGAACCCCAAGCCCTAAACCCTATCTAGCTACCTGGACCCTGGCGGGTTGAATATAAGAGCTTGCCTGCTGCGGTGTCTGGGGCTCAATGTATAAACCCCTGTATCCATTTGATTTCCCTTTTCTTTTCTATGTGATTCTCCCTCATCGAGGGTAATATCCCTACATAATCCCTATATAGAATGCTTAGAATCATTCTATGTCTTTTACCCCTATCTATCAAAACCACGGTCCTTCCAAAAATGGTTGAGGATTTGCTCTAGGCTTTCCCTAAATCTAGGGATTTAGATAGCCCAATGAAGGTAATATTTGTAGACTGCACGGCCCAAAGTATGTCTTACTTGCAGACTTGGATGCCCAGGGTAAGCCCTAAACCCTGAAGCGCAAGGGTTTAGGGTTTGGCTGGTTTAGGGTTTACTGGGCTGCTGTTAAGGAACTTAGTTTAAGTTACTTACAAAATCAAGGAACCCCTATTATTCACTATATATATATATACACATATACCCCATTATGGTAGCTTAATCTAAGCTCCTTGACAGTAACCCCGTAAAGGGTTACAGTTGCATCCCGTGGGTCTGGATAATGGCAGTTCTCGAATTCGGCTTTGTCAAGCCAGGCCAGCCTAAGGGTCCATGTACCTAATAATTGGCTACTACCGCTAGATTCGGAACAGACTAAAATGCCACCTGCCAGTGAGGATTCCAGGGTTGTATCCCCGGAGGTTGTCCCCCTGAATTTAGGATTTAGTCAGGGCCTTCCTCAACAGCAACCCAGTTGAGGGTGCCCTTGAAAAATGGTAGGGGTCCATGAGGGCCATCCCGGGATCAAAATGGGGGGAACCTTTTAGGAAGGACCCTAGCTTACAACCTTGCGCCCCTGGAGCCTACACCCTAAACCTTAAACCCTACCACCTAAACCCTGAATCCTACGCCCTAAACCCTACACCCTAAACCCTGCCCCGTAAACCCTGCACCCTGAACTCTAAAAACCCTACGCCCTAAACCCTACAAACCCTAACCCCTAGACCCTACACCCTAAACCCCCAAAAACCCTACACCCTAAACCCTAAAGACCTTACCCCCTAAACCCTACACCCTAAACCTTAAACTGCAGGAAACCAAGACAAGATTTCAAGTGGGCCAGACCTTCTCTGGCCAGCAGACGATGGGGGGGGAGTACACCGGGCAGGCCTTCTGGGTGGAGGCAGGCACAGCATCTGAGGGTTTCCCAAAATTACATGGGTTTAGGGAATAGGGCTTTAGGGAGCCAGGGCTATGCAGGGGATGTATAGGGTTTCGGGTTTAAGGGTTTAGGGATTAGGGTTTAGGGATCAAGGGTTTCCGGTTGAGGGTTTCCCAACATAAGGGGTACTTTTTTTGGGGGGGTCTCTCAAATAAGGCTTATGGTGTGTTGGGGTTTATATGGGGTCGCCTTATCTTAAGTAACTGCAATTTTCAGCTTGCAGACATATGCGTGCATTGACTTTGAGTTTCGCGTTTTTGTAGGAAGGTATAATCATGGCTGATGGTGCTTGGTCCTCCTGCCCCAGAATCCTGGGAGATTCTAGAAGATAGAACCTCCAACATGGTACTCCAGTAAGGTTTAGGGTTTAGGGTAGACCTCAGATCCTTCCAGGGGACTGGGACTTGGCAGGACTTGGAGGCTTCAAAAGGCTCGCAGCCGCGACAGATGTTGCAGTTGGTCAAAACCTTCGCAGCCGAAGGTGGGATAACGCGGTCAGGGCTTAGAATCAGGATGATGATTTGGGGCTGAGGTGTGAAGTTTCAGGGCTTGGGGTCAGAAACATGCCGATATAATCCTCAAGCGAGGGAGATAGCGACCTGATAATCCTCATGTAATATAGCCCTAGGTTCCTTTCAGGCTTTGGTTTTGGGTAGCAGCGGTATTCCTGAGCAATAGGCCCAAAGCGCGAAACCCTTAACACTAATCCTTGTCTCATCCTACAAGGTTCCCCCTGCTCTAGGCCCTAGACCCTATCAAACCCTCTCTACTTGGAGGGTCAGGGGACTTAGTAAGTATACATATAAGACATATAACCCTTAGAATCCATCTGGTATCCCCTACTTAGGACGTCTCCTTGACCCTCCAGGACCTAAATCCTAAACCCTAAACTTTAAGCCCTAAACCCCAAACCCTGCAGCCTTCAATCCTAAAGCACAGGTTTCCAGCTTGACGAGACCTTCAAGATCAAGGCAGACGGGCGCCTGGCACTGACCACGGCGCTTAGTAGTGCTCAAAGACAGCCTGCGGCTGAGAGGGTTTAGGATTTAGGGTTCAGGGTTTTGGGATGTCTTGAAAAGTGTTTTTTACCGCTTGCTGATTTTAAACCCATCAATAAACGGCGATATTTTTTCGGAAAGTGCCATAGCAGATATATGCTCATTTATGTTTTGTGGTTGAGGCCTTGTTTTTTTTTAGTGGGGTTCAGGGACATGGACTGTCGCCTACATCCGAAACCTGCAGGTGTGTGTCTTCCCTGTTTGAGGTACTGGTTTTCTTCATGTACTCCCTTCGTGTCCGGGGTCCGGGGGATCAGGATTTGTGATTTCCATTCACTGTTCAACTGCAATTCCTTTCAGAACTCAGTACTGCTAGCACAACTGTTGCTACTTGGAGGCCCAGGAGGACTTAGTAAGCAGGTGGAGAATGGAGATATCTATGGTTAACAAGTGGCTGATAGTGCTTAAGTCCTTTTGAGCCTCCAAGTAATTTATCCTAAAACCTAAACCCTGAACCCTAAACCCTGAAGCCCAAACACAAACCTGCAGCCTAAACCCTGAGCCCTAAACCCTAAACCCTGGCCAAGGTTTGGCACACGCAGAGTGGAGGTGCACAAGTCACAGGAGCTTGCCAGTCTCTGTGAAGCCCTGGATCCCCAGGACTTGGCTGATTTCTGCAGATTCTGGCAGTAAGCTTGAGGGTTTAGGATCTTGGAACAAAGGGGGGGTCCCTTTTCCAACCTCCCAAACAAAAAAATCAGATCCTGAGCACAAGCGCCTCCCCCAAACTGTTTAATACAATATGACAATGATTTTGAGATACACCTTCGCGACATCCTTGCAGGAAATGACGCTGACGCGGCAGATAGCCTTACCTGGAACCATCAAAGCCCTTCCGAATGGCAGTCGGATCGTAGGCCTCGGGCCGGCAGATGCCAAAGAAGAGCATGAGGTGCCCCACGGTTTGGGTTTAGGGTTTAGGTTTTAGGGTTTAGGGTTTAGGGTTTTAGGGTTTAGGGTTTACGTGGATCCCCCACCCAGTACTAGTGACTATTATGGGTAATAAGGATTATAATGGGGTCCTCTTATATTCCTATTATACCACTATTACAGGGTGGGGGTCCTTCCAACCCATACTCTTCTATAGGTTGGGTCATTCCCCCTTACAGTAGCTGTCCTTAAAGGGCCTTTATTTAAGGGTTTATTATCTCCTAGTATTTCTTGTGGTATCTATCACTGTAAGGGGGAATGACCTACTGTATAGGGGTTACGAGACTGGGGCTTATGGGGATGTAGCTGGTTTAGGATTTGGGGTTAACTTGCTGGTTGTTGTAGTAGTAGTTGAAGGAATGGACAAGGAAATGGAATACCTTACAGTGGAGGTCGACGGGAGCTGCTATGGGGATCGATTACGCCATGCCCTACTGACAAGCAGTAAAACGCGTATGTACTGCAACAATTTTTCTGTGTTGCCGTCATCATCGGCATCAGCCTACTCGTCGCTGTTTTCTTGAGTGCCTCAGAATGTCAGGTAACCCTAAACCCTGAGCCCTAAATCCCTAAAGCGACCTACCTACCCAATCCCTGCTCCTGACTTTACCCACCAGGCATTCCCTGATACTCATACATGCCCTACCGCAGCCCACATGTCTTAGTGTGTAGGTCGTAGGGCTTATGTTATGCCCTGAATAGGGGACCCCAATCTAGAGCCCAAAATATTATAGTCCTTAGTATGGGGACGCCCAAAAAGGTACCCCCCCCCCCAATTTGGGAAACTCCCATATTAATGGAGACCGTGTGTTCAATATTTGGTATGTAGTCTTGGGGAGCGCGGCTAGGTGTTGAGCAGCGTCTGCACATTCTGAGGCATTTGAGCCGGGAAGTTTCGCAGAGTTGGAGAAGTTGCAGCTGCCGGCATCTATCTTCCTGCGCATTGACACCATAAGGCTGCGGGTCTCAGCATTTCAAACAACTGACCATCAGAAATTACGGCTTTTTTGGGGAGCCCCCTCACATCCTCATCTGCAAGGGACCTCCCCCAAACCCGCAAATTTGAGTGACTCACTTGTCCAGTGCTTGATGGCAAGGAGTACTACCCTTTTCCGCCGCGAGGGGGCCTCTGAAGGTTTCGGTGCTGTGCCTGCCGAGCTGCCTGGGGCCTCAGTGGGTTTTGACAACTGATTGTTCCGCTCCCCGTACTCATGACCTTAACAATAGTAATTACATCAACAGATTACCGCCCCATATTGAGGGTAATCTTCCTTCTTAGTGGAGTGGAGGAGATTAGTGGGATTCCTCAAAATGGGTGGCCTTTGAGGACTGTAAGACATAAGGGGGAGTCTGAAGGTTTCCGGGTTTGCTACTTGGAGGGTCAGGGGGACGTAGTAAGTATATTTATATTGCGCATATGGAAAGGCTTGTTACCCCCCTTATAAACCTACTGCGTAAGTCCCCCTGACCCTCCAAGGATAGGAGTATGTACCGAGAGCTTCCCAGTACCCTTAAATGGGGTAGTTGGGTCCTCAATAGTGGGTACATAGGCCTGAAGAGGGTCTAAACCCTAAACCCTAATTAATCCCTAAACCCTAAACCCTATGCAACCCCGTCATAATAGTCTGCATTATCTTTGCCATTATCCCTATCTCTCCAATACAACTGGCAAGGCTCAGAAATCAAAACATGCATCTTGTAGGTTCTAGGGTCAACCCTAACCCTAACGGTCCAAGTACCTAGTAATCATATACTTACCCAAAACCTATACTAGAATTACTATTACCCAAAACCCAAGTACCTAATTATTTGGTACATGGACCCTCTGGGTAAACCCTAAACCCTGTCTGGGTCCTCAGACTCTCCTTGAGCAATCGCTCGGCCACCTCCGAAGCCCGAAGGCCTCCGGAGGCTTCCCAAGAGCCTACCCTAGAAAATCCAAATAGCGGGTTTAGGGTTTAGGGTTTCCAAATAGCCCAATGTAGGTAATATTTACAGACTTTGGGGCCCAATGTAGCTATTAAGCTATTATTTGTATACTTGGATCCCTAGGGCTAAACCAAGGATAGAGAGATACCTCAACGAAGAAGGGCAAGGGCAGGGAGGAAAGCACACACTCATCCTAGTTGTGGGGATCTAGTCGGGATGTGCCGTCACGAATGATGTCGAATGCCAGGTGCGGCGCCGTTCTTGTGCGACACCTCTAGCCGTCACACGTCAAGATGCCCTAACCCTAAAACTCAAAAAGCCTAACCCCTACATATCACTCATGCTAGTGGCAAAACCTTACATGGTACCCCAATATAGATCCCAAAATACTAACAAAATTATGAGAGAGACCCCGAAAGTACACCTCCAAATTTTAGGAAACCTCCTACATATCCCAGACCCTGAACCCTAAACCCAAGCTCTAGGTAAGCAAGCCCTGGGGCCCAGGCTATCTTCCCTTCCGCCTGAAGTGCAACAAGCCTTAGCAGACAGACAGGCTCTTACTGTAGTCTCCTTAGGAATTATTTTTAGTTCGCAGAATGCTTGCACATGGACATGGTAGTAATGACAGATATAGCAAGGATAGTAATGAACATGGTAATCATTAGCAGTACAAAAACCATAAAGTGAAAGGTTAGAGGTGCAGTTTTGTGGCATTGCATGGCGGCAATGTGTGGGACATGGCCGTGCTCACATGCTGTAGGCCGCATCGCCGGTGTCTGCAATATCTGGCACTTCTTCAACATCCGCACCAATTTCTGTCCTTGCTTCGGCGGCCTCCAAGAAAAAGCGAGGTCTGAAGGTTTAGGGTTGAGAATTTGAGGTTCGACTCACTTGACCACACGTTTGTTGCTTGCGTTGTGGGAGTGCTGTCTACTGCGAGACAACTTGCTTGCATTGATGAATCTAAAGTCAGCCATTCACACACCCTTGCAGCCGCTACAACAGCCTACATGCCGGCCATCTCCTAGACTCAGAAGGAAACAGAGGGGACTGCTTATCTTGATCTACGACAGTGAAGAGGGGACTGCATATCTCGACATATCAAGATGTCTCATGTGCAGGTTGGCTCATGTCCTGCGGCATGGGTTTGGGTGCCCTGTGCTTGGGGACGTGTGCTTTAACGGGCAAGGCAGGGCCATTCTTCCTGAGAGGCACTGGCATTGCAGTGCTGTACCGTGATCATGGTTTCTCGCAGTTACTGTACGATCATGTCAGTGTTTGCTTTACGGTCCTGTCTTGGGTATTCGTGCTTTCCAAGGCCGAACCGCAATACTAGGCTATAGTAATATCGAGAATAACAATAGCAACAATAATAGTATATAGTAATTACAATAACAGTAATAGGGATACTGTGCGTCCCCCATATATATATATATATGTATAAATTCCCTTGTTTTTGCAACCGAACGTCCGAGAGTATCATCACAGATGAAGTCTCCGCTCCTGGCATGGAGTCCCTCTTGGGCAGGTCTTGCAATTCGGCGGACGCGCAACCGGCAAACTGTGCTATGCAGTTTGTTCAGAGGCTTGGCAGCATGCAAGGGCTCACCACAGAGGTTGCTCAAAACTATATTCAGCCGCCATAGACTGACCATTGTTCTCCCAGCATATTGGGGGTGCTGTGAGCACAGCAACAAGTTGTGCTTCTTCTACAGGATTTTTCTTTGGTCTGAGGGGCCCAGGGTAAATAGTGTCAAGTTGCTTGTCCTTGGCCTTGTGACAAAGTTTTTCAGCTATTGTTCAGCCAGGATGATGATGAGACAGGTTCTGTCGCTGCCCATTCAGACGAGCACTTTTAACGCTTGTGTGAGGAACCCATTTTGGTGCAATATTGTTTGCCAAGATTACGTGGCAGCTTGCTGCTACCCATGACAATTCCACGAAGCATGCAGCCCTTCAAGGATTGTGTCTTGGGCAGATTGCGACGATCGTGGACGTCACATGCGCTGCCGTCCACAGCAAATTCGAAGGCATCTGCAGACTGTTTAGAGCGGCGTCCTCAGCGCTCTCCTTGAGGCACAGTAGTGATCCCGGGCACAGCCAGAAGCCTTACAGTTTGCTCAGCCTCGCACTTGTGCCATGGAGTTGTTCACAGATCATGTCCGAGATGTGCTATTGTTATTATTACTATACTGGAAAATTAAATGGAAGGTACTATATCGTTTAGTGCTTATGATGCTGCGTGGCTTCGGGATTGGGATGTTACTCTGTTTAGTTCGGGCTTAGGGTTGCCTCTAACGAACGCAGTGAACAAGAAAACCGAAAATGTTCTTCTGAGCCATAGTCTAAACTCCTAGTATCCCGCTGCATAACCCCAGTAGTAGTCCCTTGTATATAATCTCCCCTAGACAACGCCCCTGAAGGAGTTTAGACTATAGTACAACTGATTCCCAGGTACGTGATCCAGGTCGACCGAACTCAGGCCGGGCCAATGCTGACGAGCTCAAACAAGCTCAACCCTATTAATGTAGACCCATGGTTAATAACCTTAAAGGGTTTAGGGGTTCGGGTTTAGGTTTATATAGGGGGTTATATAGGCATAATGGAAAAGAAAACGGAAACTACTATTTAGGGTTTAGGGTTGAAATGTAGATCCATGATTAATTAACCCCTTCCTTTAAGGGCCCTAATTTTAGGATCCCCATCATAATCCCTCTTAAGGGGAGGGTGTTTATTAATCAGGGGTCCACATTACGGTACTCACTCTTTCTACTAAGAATGTACCCAGAACGACCTTAATCCTAAACCCCATAACATACCCTAGTATACCCTAATATACCCTAATAACCGTGTAATTTGTGTAATTTGCCCATCCCAGGGTGACGTGCTGGGTCTCCAAGTGGACACAGCTCCTGATGGTCGTCTGTGTGTCCTGGGGGTCAAGCCCGGACTGGTCCAACTCTGGAACGACATGAACCCCTCCACAGAGGTAGGGTCTTCAATGTGGTATAAGATAAAAATGTGGGTGGTTGTCAAAATTATGGTCCTTTTTTGGGTACCCTAAATATTAGGTGCCGTATCATACTAGGGATCCAAAAAGGGACCATAATTTTGACAACCACCCATGTACATACATATATATATATATACATATATAGATAGATAGATAGATAGATAGGGAACGTTTCGGGTTTAGGGGTCTAGGGCTTCAGGGAGATAGGGTTGTAGGGCTTTTTAGAGGGTATACAGAAATAATGGGGAATCTAGCGGAAAAAGGATTTGGGGTTTAGGGTTAGGGAAGGCTTCAGGTTGAGCGTTAGGCGTTATGCCTGCGGAAGTTTTGTGGCTCGACAGAGGGTTTGGTGTGGATTGGTGTGGCATGTACATCAACACATGCCCCGGTGGCATCCTGCAAGACGCCTACTTTAGGGTGTAGGGGCTTAGGGTTACCCTAAACCCTAAACCCTAGTCCCTAAACCCTAAACCCTAGTCCCTAGTCCCTAAACCCTAGTCCCCCCCCAATCCTCAACCCAAGTCCCTGAACGAAGAAGTAGTCGTCTCCCAGCATGTCTGAATGAGGTGGCGACTTAGGATAATTTGGGATTTCCTTTATCATTGTAAAAAAAGTTAAAGGAACCTATTTAGGGGAATAGGGATCTATAGAGTTGCAGGTGGAGTGGAGAAGAAAGTGGAAGCTTTTGTTTAGGGTTTAGGGATAGGAACAGTTTTGGCGACCTTTAGGGCACAAGCCCTGTCAAGATGCGACCGTCCTTGTGTGCTGCCACCACGGAGAAAGGACCATCCAATGCATTCATTCCCCAAATAGGTTTATGGTTTAGGGCTTTCATCTCCCTATCTTGCGGAATTTGGAGGACATTGGAGGACCGTGTGGATCGTTAGAAGTGGACTTAGATCTAAGATGATGTAACGAGAACTATAATGGGTTCAGGAGTTAGGTTTAGTATATTCACGGTTATCCGAACCGCCGTTACCCCGCGCCGTAGTAGTTCCATTTTCTTTTCCATTCCCCCTATAGCTCTATATAAGTCCATTTCCCTGTATAACCCTCTGCCGTTCGTTATGTCTCTATGTAATGCTTATATGATAGTTCCCCAAAATAGCGGAGGTCAATAGAGACCCCAAAAGATTATGATCCTTATTAACTATGGGGACCCCCCAAAAGGTACCCCTCATTTTGGCAAACCCCGTATAAACCCTAAACGCTAATCCCTAAACTCCACATGGTAAACCTGAATCCAAAGGCCATACACCCTAGACCCCGAGCACGGTTTCTACATAAGCCCTATATTATATAGCCCGCAGAGCATTGTTTCAGCAGGTGTCGCCCGGAGACTTCCTAGTGTCGGTCAACGGGCAGAGACGCGATGCAAGCGGATTGATGGACACCCGACATTCAGGGACCCTGAACCCTAAACCCAAACCCTAAACCCGAGAGGGATTAGGGTGTGGGGTGTAGGATGCGGGAGTCCAGATGCAAAAAGGGGTAGGCAAACGGTAACGATTTCATCCGACCTTACCCCAAGTGGCGGGGTTTAGGGTTTAGGGTTCATGGGCCTACTTTGAGGCTCTGAATTTATTTGGAGACGGCCATGTTCCTTACCGATTACGGAGATGTATGTGTTGGCAAATAAGCCGCACTAGTGGTTCAGAGCAACAACAGTGATGTGTGTAGCTGGTTGGAAAACTGAACGCAATTTTGAAAAGATCTGCTTTGCGCAGACATGCGCAGACTAGGGGTAAAAAGGATAAGGTGGCACATGGAACTGGTAAGGGGCCACCCGGTAGGGGCTAGCTGTGCACTTGTACAGGGACAGGAGTGAGGCCTTCGGCAGACGGTCCCTAAGTGCAAAAGCACAGGGGTTCACGAAATTGACCCGCCACATGGGGAGCCTTAGAAAGAGCCGATGCGTTGAAAGCGACAAGTTGCGCGGGAATCGTGACCTTGACCACGCAATCCATGTGACCGTTGGCATTGTCAAAGGGAGAGGAGGCTCAGGGTCCAAAAGCCGCACGATGGCATATTATAGAATATTATAGTACATTATAGTATACTATGTCATATTGTAGTATATTATGGTATATTCGAGTATATCATAGAATCTTCTGGTAAACGAGACATGCCGACACGCGATCTCGAACAGCGCCGCAACTCATCGCACAAGCATGCAGCATGCACCAAGACCCTCCTAGTACCCTTAGTTACGCGGAGAGGGTGTGAGAGGGAGAGAGAGATAGAAACAAACAACTTAGGCCCTAAGAGAGGATGAGTGGAGGGTCTAGGCAGCTAAGTCGGTGCTTGCGTCTCTCTCGCCAGCACATGGTTTAGGGTTTTGGGGTTTTGGGGTTTACGGTTGTTGGAGTGCATTGGAGCACTGTAAGGTACAAGCCCACAATGATCTCATGGATATCTGCATGTGACCCAGCATAGCAAGATGTAGTGCTGGGCCGCTAGTGCAACCCGAATTGACCTTGCAATCTTCAATGTCGTCATTACTTCATCTATGGTTGGGTCCCTAGCCCCCGAACCCCCCAAAGGGACCTAAACTCCCCCAATCCCCACGCTCCTTAAACATTCTGAAGCCCCAAACCCAATTAACAAGTGGCAGTTTCAAAACAAGGGTCCCAATATGCATTCAAATATACGATTATCCTCATCATGGGCACCCCACAAAAAAAGGGACCATTGATTTTTGGAAAATCTTAATCCCCTGCAACCACTTGATAATCCCAGTCTGCACTTGGGGTAATATCCCCAAAGTCCCAAACCCCCTAAGCCTTTATGTGCCTCCTGCAAGCCTTACATGAGCTATAGTCTAAACTCCTTACAGGGCTGTTATATACGGGATTATATAGGGGAGTATTCTGGAGGCTATGGCTCATATATCCGCTATATACCCTTGCAAGCGGGATCCCAAGTCGGCTTGCTACTGCGAGCAGGTGCATAGTCATTTATTAGCCCTAGCCAGAAGCAGTTGAGCTCCAAGTTGTAGGCAAGGATTTTGAGCTGGCGAGCTGTATCACTTCAATCCTTTTCCCTGAACTGTGAACCCTAAATAGTAATTAGCTTCCATCTTCTTTTCCATTAGGCCGATATGAATATATATGGGTGGCTGTCAAAATTATGGTCCCTTTTTGGGTCCCTATTATAATACGGCCCCTAATATTTAGGGTACCCAAAACAGGACCATAGTTTTGACAACCACCCATATATATATATATACAAATATCATATTCACCAACCCCTTCGCTTCGGTGCCCTCCTCAGAGACTGTAATCCCGCGCTCTGATAAGTCATTGATAAGGCCGTCGGAGGTAATGTCTCAAAGCTCTACCTGCTCGTAGTTCGTAGGGAAGGGCACCATTTGTCTCCCACTGACTGAGAGCATATACAGAGGATCCGCTGCCTGCACTGCAGCTAGACTTACTGGTGGTAAGTCGGGATTAGTGGAACATAATCCCTATGTCGTCCCTAAACCCTAAACTCTGAGCCCTAAATCCTAAACTCTAGACCCTTAACCCTAAACTCTGAGCCCTAAACACTAAACTCTGAGCCCTAAACCCTAAACTCTAGACCCTAAACTCTAAACCCTAAACTCCAGACCCTAAACCCGAAACTCTACACCCGAAACCACAGAACTGGCCCAGGAGATTTGTCGGCAACAGCAGCCTCTGGAGCTTCGGTTTCGCAGGGAGCCGGCTGCTGCACCTGCCTTGGCAGAGGTTGGCGTCAGCGTTGGGTGTATGTGGGCCTTGAATTTAGGGCTTAGGATTTAGGATTTAGGGTTTAGGGGTTAGGATTTAGGGTTTGGGGGGATATGGCGGTTGTTCTAAAGGTCCTTGTAAAGAAGGGACAATTGGGAATACATTTCTTTAAAAGGGGATCCTAACAAAACAGGGAACCCACATTACGGCCATGTTGGGGTATACTTATTGACTTATGGGAACATATGCATACATGACGTATAAGTACATATACACATACACATATGTACACTCATGCATACAAATATATATCTATATATATGTACACAATACTTGCACGATGCTTTCAAATGAGGGTTGTCCGAAAATCCTTGTTTGCATTTTATTTCAAAGCAAACCAAGTATAACATAATTTGTCAACAGCCCTGCGCTTGCAAGCTCCGCGCAAGCACAGCGCAAGGTTGGCGCAGGGGTTCGAAAACGCACATGCTATTAGTTTTGGTCTGATGAGCCTGGGCGAAAACCATTGTGAGCCAAACTGGGCGCGCGCAAGCTCCGCGCAAGCACGGCGCAAGCCCCAATTCGAGATGAAGGAATACTGGACAACCCCTAAATGTTGGCTGGACAAACAGGATTTGAGATCAAGCGCCGTTCCTCGCTGCCAGATATTCCCGCCATGTTACAGTGCAGCGCGATGGAATATCTAATTGTCTAATCTTGGTTGGGGGGATTTTGATGGCAGGGACGGGGATTACCTGAAGCCATGGGTAGGATACCTACATAGAGTTATAAACCCTAACCCCTAAACTCTAACTTCTAACCAAGTTTGTAGTACTCCTAACCTTGGCGGAGAGTTTTAGGATGTTTCAGGGTATAGTCCACCTTAAGTAGATAGAATATGGGCTATGTGGGGATCTTATTATACTATACCAAAGCCATACATATTCTATCTACTCAAGGGGGACTATAGCCCCAAACCCCAAACCCTAAACCCTAAACCTTAAGCCTAAACCCTAAACCGGGGGTATGCCCTGGAACCTGGGGCTGGAGTTGTTGGCAGTCTCGGCAATTGTACAAGCACCTCACCCTCCAACCTTTCAGAAATGGTCTATAGTCCCCCATAAGTAGGTAGAATATGGCTTGGGGTGTATTATAGTAATAAGATCCCCATATACCCCATAATCTATCTACTTAAGGGGATTATAGCCCTAAACCGCTACGATTTTTTTCGGGAGTTGGGGGCTCCCATGTCGGGGTCCTTCCAAAAGAAAGCATCGCTTTGGCGGACACCGTTGGACAGTACACTGCATGGAGTAGGCCCATGTGCGTTCCCTATAAATGTCCATCAACAGTTAGGTCTTCCCGCAGAGCGCCCTACATAATGTCCGAAGAACCCTCTCTCCCTAAAATTAAACCTTCTGCCCCCTTAAGATTATGAATTCTCAATATATCAGAATATACCCCTAAACTCTGAACCACAGTGGGAATACTTGATAGGAGGCCCCCTAAACCCTAAACCCCCTAAACTCTAAAACCTAAAACCTAGGAGGGGGTGGGGATTCATGCCTTCACTTGGATCATCCCTGCAGGACACAGGTCGGCAGCGCGAGCCGGCTTCGAAAGGCGGAATGTTTGGGGTTAAGGGCTTAGGGCTTTAG
Source organism: Symbiodinium pilosum (assembly GCA_905231905.1). Lineage (NCBI taxonomy): Eukaryota > Dinophyceae > Suessiales > Symbiodiniaceae > Symbiodinium > Symbiodinium pilosum. The sequence goes on along the minus strand of CAJNIZ010003337.1, from coordinate 87,573 downwards.
GGTTTAGGGTTTAGAGGGTTTAGGGTTTGGGTAGGGGTTGAGGGTTTAGAGGGTTTAGGGTTTAGGGATATTGCCCCAATAATGGAGAATCACACGGAAAAACACATGGAAAATGACATGGAAGCTCCTAGTTATGGGGATTGTATAGGGGCTATACAGAGAAATCACCTCAATGAGGGAGAATCACATGGAGAAGAAAATGCAACATGACATGGAAGCTACTGATTAAAGGGATTACATAGGGGAAAGACAGGGATATTGATCCTATGATGGAGAATCCATGAATATGAAATGGGAATTGTAAGAGGTAATCAGACAGTGGTTTACAGGGGTTAGGGTTTCCCGAAACTATGTGTAGTTTTTGAGGTGTCCCTACAGTAAGGATTATAGTTTTTTGGAGTTTATATGTCTGGAAACTACCATGTGGACTTCATGTTGAGGGTCCCAGGAGAGACGAGGTGTACGCACAGTACCTCCAAGGGCAATATTCGTTTTAGGGTTCGGGACCTTCCTGGGCCGCTTTGTACCAATAGTTGGGATAGAGGGTTCCAGGTTTTTGTCCATGTGCAGGTGTGTCCTTACGGAAGATGGTGCTACAAAAGCTGGGTATGTTTACGGGTGCTAGCGGCTTTTGGATCTGAGACAAGTAGAGTTGTCTCGTGGTGCAGATTACATGAGCCAAAGGTGTCCTGCAAACAGCTTGCAATTTTTGATAATCATAGGACTGATAGGTGCCGCGCTACAGGAGCCCGCCAAAACCAAAACCAAACCTGTTGGGGCCTATTGTGGGGCTTGTCTTTGGGGGGGGGGGGGGCCCCGTTCAGGGG
>CAJNIZ010003337.1:36160-63683 GCA_905231905.1 Symbiodinium pilosum | reverse complement strand
CCCAAAATTAAGGGGTACCTTTTTGGGCGTCCCCATGACATGGACTCAGTATTGGGGGTCTATATTGGGGCCCCCACATAGTCAAATATGTGGGTTCCTTATCCTTAGCAGCAACCCAGTCTACAGTTCGATTTGAAAGCATTATCCCTGTAGAATCGCAGTATAGCCCGTAGCCTCATACTTCCTCTTATGAGAACACGCCATAAAAGGATATATTGCATATTATAATCCTATAACCTCCCTCAAAGGCACCTGAGGGCACCCCCAGTTCGACCCTAAACCCCAAACCCCTAAACGCTGGCAAGCAAACCCTAAATCTCTAAACCCTAAACCACAATTCCCTGCAACCTTCTTCGCAGTCCTGGACTCTGGACTTTCCGGACTTCCTCTTGTTGATGCATGCCTTGTGCAGGACTTGGGCAGTGGGATCGAGAGCCCATCAGTCTTCACGTGTTTGGGGTGATCAGCCCAACAAAGGAGAGTTCAATAGGAAAAATGACAATGAACTGGAAACGTGAATCTATAGGTTTTACGGGAATTGTGTAATTTAGGAGTCTGAGTAATGACCAAAATTTGTAGTCCTAGCTTCCTAGATCTTTCTGGAATAGGGTACCTCAGGCATGTGGATTCTGCTGGCATGTCTGTGCCGTACTCAGGTTGGAGACGGACTTCTGTGGCATCAAGGCTAAAAGTGCCTCCGCTGCTTCTGCCTAAGAGTCTTGCAAGGCTTGCAAAGTGACATCTTAAATGAACCCTGCCCTAAACCCTAAAAACCACAAACCCTAATCGAACCTGAGCACCAACTCCCACCATCCCACTCAATTTCCCGTACAATACCCCCTACATAATCCCATATTTGTAAGGAGTTTAGACTATAGCTCATCCGAAACGCATGGAGTTTGCAAGACAAGGTCAGCGAGATGGATAGGCTCAAGAAGAAGTCCAAGGAGTGCGGATCTCAGACTCCCTGGGTCCAGGGGGTTATATGAGCTACGGAGTAAATTTAGGTTGAGGGAGCCTATAGGGGAACATAGAGGGTTTTGGGTGGGACCTATTAAGGGATATACTACAAATTTAGTCCAGGGCTCATATAGGGTTTAGGGTTTGGGGTAAGACGCAGAGAAGAACTATAAGCAGACTTCTCAAACAAGCGATTAGTTTGCATTGTTGCTTCTGTATGGATTTGAAATGAAGTTGTGTATTTGCTGGCTAGTGCTCTCCTAGAGATGATTCCCAAGTTCAGTATCACTACTCGATACTTCTGATGGTTGTCGCAGCACAAGCATTGCAGTTTCCAGGTCGGATGGGCTCCAAAATTTGCACCGCAAACACTTGAGGTTCCATTCAAAAGCAGTCCCAACATGGATCATCGAGAATGAAAGTTGGCTACTTTGTGGGTCTCTGGGGTCACTGATGGGTTAGGTAACCTACTTCTAAATGGCTGCAACCAAAATGGGCATATCTAGCCCCACACCCTAAAACCCTCAAACCCTGAAGCCTCAAACCCCAAACCCTCAAAGCAAAGCTTATCAGCCACCAAGGCCAGCGCAATCCAGGCAGTGTGCTCAGGCTCAGACTGCGCCAGTTGCCACGATTTTAGGTTTGGCACGATTGGGGGGGCCCTCTAAGGGGGTCACGTAGGCATTTTTGGTTTAGGATTTCGGGTTTAGGGTTTACGATTTAGGATTTAGGGATTAGGCTTTAGGATTTAAGGGTCGGGGTTCAGGGTTTGGGGTTAGCATAGGGATGTCTAGAATTACTAGGGATGAAGACATACGGTATAGGGCTTCCAAAACTTCGGGTTAACGAAAAGGGGACTCTCTCGCTGCTGAAGCCTCGTAGTGGCCCAACAATCGGTTCAGGGATTCAGGCTTAGGGTATGGCTCCAATGTCCAAACAAGATCAACAAATTCAGATGAACGTCCCCTCAGAAATACTGTCGATGCCGATGCCAATAGTCCCCTCACCTAAACCCTATAAACCCTAAACATCCCCACCCCCGAGGTAGTACTCAATACGAGGACGCTGAGGGACCTCACTACTCGGGGATCTGATTCCTATACAACCCCCGCACAATTTAGGGTTTAGGGTTCCAAGTATTTGTCATGTTCTTTCCCATTTGCTTCTCCTTACTTTGGGAATATCCTTAAATCCGAACATTACGGGGAAGTGGTTACCATGTCTGGAGTCAGGATATTTATATTATGACACAGTCTGGCTTTGTTGATAAATTTTGGGGTGGATTTTTTAAAAACCCCAAACCCTAAACCCTAAACCGCGAGGAGTCCCACTTTGCAAGTCCCATAATACGGATGATCGTATTTTGGGGTACATACTGGGCCCCCGATTTAGGTGGTTGTCAAAACTATGGTCCCCTTTTGGGTACCCTAAATACTACGTGCCGTATTATAATAGGGACCCCAAAAGGGACCATAATTTTGACAACCACACATTTACAGAAACTAGCATTTCAAGTGGCGTCATGCGGCTTGTAATAGGTCTCATAACTCTCATGAACACAGGCCTAAATGCTGTTCATGTGTTTTGACAAATCCGAAATGCCTAACATCTTGCAAAACACTATGAGGTAGTCCGCCATGCCGGCGCAAAATGGAGCAGTATTTGTAAACAGCCCTAAGTAGGCCATCATAGTATCTTAGGAGTACTCGGTAACAACCCTAAACCCTAGACAAATCAGTTGAATAACAGCACGAATCATGGTCGTACATGGGTGCTACAACTGTCATCAAGTCGTGACCCTAAACCCTACAAGGTTTAGGGTTTACGATTTAGGGTCAAGGGTTAAGGGTTTAGAGTTCAGGGTTCGGGGCTTTGGTTTCTAAACCCGTCGGTGGTCACAACCACAGCTTCTGCAGCGAAAACATACTTGAAGGTTCCTGGGACTGGGTAAGTTCTTCTAAGTGGGTTTACAACACCCTCCTTACAATTGGGGTAGCCTGAATAAGTCCAGGTTGGCGGATTATAAATAGGGTTATGAGGCCAGTAGCTGTATGTAGTTACTAAGTCCTACACATTAAGAATAACCCTAACCCCTAACCCCTAAACCCTAAACCCTAAACCGCGTGGACCGAGGTCCCTGCAAACAGCCCTCACCCTACCGGCAACGGGCTAAGCTTGTTGGTGCGCGGTGTCGTGCAGTTCTCAAGTAGTTTGGCAAGCGGAGACCATGGCCCTTTGGGGTTTAGGGTCTAGGGTTCAGGGTTTAGTTTAGTGCTAGCCACCTCATTCTTTATTAATTTCTCATCAATGACCTGCTTCTATGAGATAGTTCGTTCAGACATTGATGACAATCTTAAGTATAAGAGCTTCAGAGAAGTCGGGGGTCCCTTGAAATGAGCTATAGACTAAACTCCGAGTATCCCGTTAATACCCCTTATCATACTCCAATATACAATCTCCATCATAACACCTTTTAAGGAGTTTAGACTACAGCTCAGATGGGTTTCTGTCATGCGAGTCAAACGGTAGTTCTGGTAGTTTCCATATAGGGGCTCAAGATAGATCCCCACATATTACAATCTTTTTTATGGGGTGAGGACCCCGCAAAGGGATCCGTTACTTACCACATTTTTTGCTTATATCAAGGGGGCGGCTGCTTGGACCATAGTGCCATGATACTGGCATCAGCTGGGATACTTTGCCTAAGCGGATGCAGCTTAGGGGCCGTGAACAAAGCGTCCTCATGTGGTAGGGACTATAATATGCGGGGCCTAGATTGGGACCTAAAGTGCAGCCCCCATATTTCCATCTCCGTCGGTACACGTTCTAGGGTTACACAAATTACTAACGGTTCAACTAGCAAAATAGTATGTAAATAGGCCCCAAAGTGCCTACATAGGAACCCCTTTGGGCGCAAATTATCTACTGTTTGGGTACCTGGACTCTCAGGGAATTATGAAGGGTTCAGGTCCGGGTCGGAAGCTTTGGGCGGAGTTTGGCCGAGTTGTCGTTTTGCTGTTGCCCTTAACGAACTGCATTTATTTGGGCTGGAGGGTGTGGGGTGCATGGTTTGGTGCTGAAGTGAGAAGGTGGGAAGCAATTCCTTAATGCTGGACGATGACTTCCTTACGACATCCCAGACAATGAGAAGGCCATTTTGAGGATTGGTGCGCGGCCTCATTCCAGACAGTCCAGTCATCACAGCTCGATCACCAGGCTGCATCAATCCCCCTTGCTTCCCCTTTCCCCACTGTACAAAATGGGTGGTTCTCACAATTACGAGTTCCTTTCCGTCTCCTTTCTTCGTTCAAGGTCCACTTGACATATGTTAAGTTGATCTCAGTATAGAAGGACACACACGGGGCCCCTATTCCTGGAGAAGCTCCCAAATTGGATGATGACTGGCAACATGCCGGCGTCATCCCTCTTAGCGTCTCACTGTCCGTGTACAGGGAGGAACTGCCGAAACAGGCGGTTCAACTAAATGGGTCCACGCCGGGCCCGCGCTATAGGGAAGCAAGACACTGTGATTCCAGATTACCAGTGCGACCAGTTATGGTTGGCGAAGATGAAGATATGCTGTTGCTGCTGCTTTGGCCACCCGTGTTTTGAGTGGTGTTTTGAAGATTTTGTTGAGCCAAATTGACTTAAGCTTGCTTTATTATCTCGAGCCCGGCGTCGAAGACATGAACCACAGATCACTGCTGAAGCAATCAACACAGCAGCATCTTATTGAAGGACTTTCATCCGGGGTTAGGGTTTACGGTTATACAGGGATAATGGAAAGAAAAGGAAACTACTGCAATAGGAGTCCTAACATGGAGCATTCTACCAGTTTGCTGAAGACACAAAAGATCCTATTTTCTTGATCTAATCCTTAATTTGGAAATATGGATCCCCCAAACCACGGCAGAAGCCCCCATTTGCCTGTAGGATGGCGAAGGGTACCGCTGATTTTTTTAATCCCACATCCTAAACCCTAAACCCTAAACCCTATATAAGCCCCAAACCAAAAAAGAGTTATACAACAGAAAAACAACTTGCTTTGGCATGGCTACTGCGTCAACTACATCTGAGTTGCTGCGCGCCCAGTAGGGTTTAGGGGATGACCTTCCGAGTGCTTCGTAGGGGGTTTAAAGGGATGAGGGTTATATACATGAGCCATATTCTAAACTCCTTAAAGGGGGTTATATAGGGGATTATATAGGGTTCATTAATTTAGGGGTGGAAACAAATGCAGATGTTAATCCCCTCCCGTAGTAATTGAGAATCAACTGGCAACGAAAACGGACGATTTAATGGACACTTGGGTTATGTGCTTCCTCATATTAAAAGCCCTCATCCGCCTATGCTGATGACCATTCCCCATAGTTACGGCAAACCACCAGGGGAATATTTGATATTATGGGGGTGGGGGTTTTGGATATCAGTTGGAGGGGATTAGGGTGGAGGTTTCAGAGCAACTTAGTGGCGGTCAGTGTTCAGTAGCGATTGAAGGCAGAAAGATAAGGGACACCGATGAGGGACGTTGTAGACGCCACTCGTGGACCCCTTCCTCATTTCGCTACCAAGAGCCAGGGGTTTAGGGTTACGGGTTTGGGGCTCAGGGTTTCAGGTCTTGGGTTTGGAGTTTACACTCCCCCAAACTAACATGGAAACCCATACAGTCCCCTTTTAGAAGGACTGTAGTCTTTATAGGGCCCTTTTGGGGTTTCCATGTTAGTTCCCGGGGGTGTAAGGTTTAGGGTTTAAGGTTGTGGGTTTAGAGGTTTATGGGTTAGTGTTTGAAAGAGCCGGTTGAAAGACATGAAGGGTTTTGCCAGTTGTGACGGATAGGGGCGGCATGAAAAGAGATCTGATCTACGTATGATTGCCATGCTAGGCTTTAGGGCCTAATGATGAGTTTTGATTCATAAGCCCCGCCCGCCCCCAACAAGTAAAGGATGTACAATGTCCAGGGATCCCAATCAAGTTTCGGCAAGCTTGTTTGGGGGCGGTCTCAGGTCCTGTCAATTGACTACAGCTGCTTGTATATAGCATATTGAGATCCTTGAAGATTTTTCCGCTTAATGGGTACCTGCACAATTCCCTTGTAGTCCCCAGATATGCAAAGAGGTCCCTTGGCATAATGTTGAGAAACCCCCATAGTCAAAAATACTTTCAAGTATGGGCCCCTAATCTGGCCCTCAACCTTTTTCGGGGGACTCTAGTTGCCCTTAAGGATAGACATGATCCTTCCCAGGTATATGAAAATGGGGATCCCCATGCGAAGGGTTCCTAATAGGGGCCCTCCCCCGGGTTGCTATTTAGGGTTTAGGGTTTAGGGTTTACGTTGAACATGACTTAGTCTCAGGCCCGATTAGCGTCTCGGATCTTGTCACTGAAGTGGAAGCTGCGACTACATGGGTATATGGGTATGGGGAATATGGGATCTTGGTTACGGGTTATGGGTTTGGGGTCTAGGATTCACAGGGTCCTTGTTTGAGAATTGGGGTAATTGACCAAACTACCGCGATGTTGGATAACTACAATCCCTATAACCCCCCTACATGCACCCAATTTCCATATTGGTTTGCATGTTATTTTCGGTTTGCTTCTTAAGCTCTGCATAATGTAGTATCTTCCATGTTCTTCTCCCTCCCGCTTGTATACTCCCACATGCCCTTTTCGCTTTAAAGCGACCCCACGTTTTCCGTTTGATTCTACATTGTTACTGCCAGGCAGACCTACAGTCCTGTTATCGTAGACTATATGTTTCGCAATATATCTGAAACAAGGCTGAGCAAGGAAATCATGAGCATGCCAAACATAACTACGACAAGAAGAGCCAATGCTCGGCTTTTAAGTCAGACTAATTAGGGTTTAGGGGCTTAGGGTACCTACATCCTCAACCCCAAACCCTGTGAAGAAGAGACGCAACCTCCTGGTGATTAGTAGAGACTGGAGGAATGGATACCTCCCCAAGGCATCCCTATATAGCCATTACTTGTGGGGTTTGAATAGCCAAAAATCCTTGTAACCCTACACCCTTAACTGTAGCTCTAAACCGTAAACTGAAAACTCCAAATCCTACACCCATAACCTAAAACCCTAAACCGTAAAATCCCCAAACCCTTCACCCTACATCCTACAAGCCATCGATTACACTCATAACCCAGAACCTTAGAAATCCCCAAACACTTCACCCTACACCCTAATTCCTATCAGTCAGGTCGCGGAGCCGGGTGAACCAGCAGTCATGCCCAGAGCACCTCGGCTACCTTCTGAGGCTTGCTTATTAGGGTTATATTGAGGTTATATGGGGATAGTGGAAAATAGAATGGAAACTACTATTTAGGGTTTAGGGTTTAGGGGGGGGTTACTTGCTTTTGGTTTAGGGGTTTAGGAATCAAGGATGAGGGGATTGAGGGCCTCAGGGTTTAGGGGATTAGGGTTTCGGGGGTTACTTGGTTCAGGGTTTGGGGAATTAGGGTTCATGAATCAGACTTTAGAGGGTTACTTGGTTTAGGGTTTGGGGCTCCGGGGTTGCTTCAAGGCTCGTGGGACTTGGTACTTGGAGGGTCAGGGGGACTTAGTAAGTAGGTTAGTAACCTCTATAACCCACATAATAACCTAGTTATCCCCGTGATTAACCTACTTACGAAGTCTCCCTGACCCTCCAAGTAACTACCTGTAACTGGGCTTATACCCTTACTTCTAATTGGGTAGCCTACATGAGTCCAGTTAGGGGGGTTTTGAACAGGGTTAGAAGCCCAGTTACACATACTTACTCACTAAGTCCCATGAACCTTCAAGTACGGAGTTCAGGGTGCTTTGAAGAGGTTGCAGGGGCTTATATATATATATATGAATAATAAAAAAAGGGGGTTTTGGGGGCTTAGGGTTTAGGCTCTACTTACGGGCGGCTAGGGATAGGATATAGGGATTGCTGGAAGGGTCATTCATTTCCATCCCCTCAGCTCTACAACCCTAAACCCCGTCTCACAAAAAGGCGGGGTCTGAGAGACTTGATAATAACAATAATAATAATAGGGTTTAGGGTTTAGGGTTATAGTAGCATTAGTAGTAGTAGTAGTAGTAGTAGTAGTAATAGTCGCCTGCTAATTGCTCGCCAGGCCCTCACTGCAGGTGCCCTATGGTTCTCTGAAATAATGGTGTCTTGTTTTGTAGAAGAACAGTGTTGATTTTCCTTGGAGCCGTTCCGAAAAAGAGCTGCATGCTACTTGAGCTGTAGTCTAAACCTCTTCAAGGGGGGCTTATACGAGGGACTGTATAGTGGACTACTATAGGGGTTATTAAGGAGGATACTCGGAGTTTAGACTATGGCTCACTTGGCCTAAGACCCTGAACCATAAACCCTCAAATCAGGTTTTCAGAGTTGCACTCTGCACAAGATGACGAAGCTTTGGACAGCCGCGCACTTAGGCTTGGGTAAGGGGTTTAGGGTTTAGGGTTTTGTGTTCAAGCCTGATTCACTGCATTATGCGACATGGGAACCCCGCAAAAGGTACCCCTATTTTTGGGAAACCCCCAAACATGCTCATGCGAGACCGGTTTAGGGGTTGTTGGGCGGCGTTGAAACCCTAAACCCTAGATTCCTAGATCACTAAATCCCTAAACTCGAAATCCTTAAACCTTAAATCCCTAAATCCCTGAACCCTAAAACCTTGAGACCCTAGAACCCTAAATCCCTACAACCCTGCATCCCTAAACTCTAAAACCCTAAATCCCTTCAGCTTAGGCCAAGCTGGAGTACTCTCCGTGGGCATAGGGCATGCCAGGCCCTGCTTGCAGCTCAGTTTTTCCCAGCTTCATTAGAGTTTCGGATCTAGGGTGAATGTAGATTTGTTGAAGCTAGGCAGGCTTGTTACTCAAAACTGTAAGTTATTTGAAACGATGACTAAATAACCATCAGTTTTAGAGGGTATACATATCGCGCATAGTGACACACACAGACATGTTCATGTATATGTACATATAGCCGTATGCATGCTATGCATATGCATATGTCCCTGCAGGCGTTTGTGCGTACATATATATATATACAAAAGTGAGTGTAACTGCCTAATACTTCAGTCAGACAGAATAAAGAGCTGTGATGCTTGTCGTGTTGGAGAGAATTATGGTTGCGATATGTTCAGAGTGCAGGCAGCTGCGCGTGTACGGAACGTAATTTTAGCACCAATGCTGCATGATCAACGACCACAGAACTAGCAGCAATCACTTTGGGGATCATGGAATCATAAAACATGCGATTCGCACAAGTACAGCCTAAACCCTAAACCCTAAACCCAAATTATACAAGGAAACCAAGGAACATGCCCGGGCGGTCGACAGCAGATAACACGCTGGAAAGCTGTTCATTGCCATGCGCCTTAAGAAGGAATTGGGGTCCACAGGGGTCTCTTTAAAGGGGGAGCTACGGGTTATGTGCCAAAAGCTAGGGTCCTTTAAAGGGGGATAGGGCTCTCTTATTGCAACATTCTTGTGATCTTGACCCCGCCCCACAAAAGTTGCATAACAAGTATATGAGCTATAGTCTAGACTCCTTGAAGGGGAATATATAGGAGAGTATTATAGGTGTTATTAAGGGAGATACTAGGAGTTTATAGCGTGGCTCATTTTATAGTTCTACATAGCCCTCAGCATGAACCGTTTTGTCACCCCAATATGCTTTTACATTTCAAAGGGATTAAAAGGTGGGGTGAAGGAAGGTGGGGTATATTAGTAGGGTATATACTGAGGATCATTTAACCCACGTACCTTCATTCCACCTTTTGAGCCCCCTGAATATTAACCCTAAACCCTAAAACCCTAAAACCCTAAACCCTAAACCCTAAACCCTACGCTTATAGTGAGCTCAGGTGAGGATGAAGGCATGGAACGGACAGAATCCGTCGGTTTTCGCAGAGTCTCGGCTCAGTGGGATATCTGCACTGGGGATTTCCTACAATGGAACCGGGTTTAGGGTTTAGGGTTTGGGGTTTAGGGTTTGGGGTTTGGGGTTTAGGGTTTAGATGGGGACGGAAAGGGGATTAAGGAGGCCCGCTACTAAGGATCATGTAGGGATGATTTTTCTTGGGGGCTTTGTCCTAGTCTTATGTACTGTATGTCCTTAAACTCATGGGACCAGGTACTTCCCATGAGGGCAACATAACTTTGAGGCGCCAGAGCTCTACCCTGTCTGCTGCTGCACAACATAGTCTTCAAACTAAGCAGATGTTTGGGTTTAGGGTCGAGGATTTAAGGTTTAGGGTTTAGGGGTTATTTTGGCAGCCGCAACCTTTCAATGACGCATTAGACGAGTGTTATGGGGCCCTTGCCAAAACAATGTTTGCCAGCGACGGAGATACCGAGAGATCTAAATCCTAAGCACTAAGCCGCGCCCTTGCCTATGTATGATTGTATACACACACATATCCGTAAATATCCGTAAGATTATGTTCATACTATACAGCCCAAATCCTGAACCCTAAACCCTAGACTCCAAACCCCAAACTCTAAAGCCTAAACCCCCAGCCCAGATAAATGCAAATTGTTTAGGGCAAAACGCAAAACGGAAACCTGCTCAAAACCCGGTCGAAAATCCCGACCTGAACCCTAGTATAAACCTTAAACCCTGATCCCTTAGCCGTAAACTCCCTAAACCCTAAACCCTAAAGCCCTAAATCCTGACTGTCGCCCCAAGGTTGGTTTGAGGACCAGGTGGGCGCACCACGACCGGTGAGGCGAGGGGGCCTCGCTTGATATAGGGGTTTATAAGGTTTAGGGTTTAGGGTTTAGGAATTGTATGCAGATTGTGGGGCTCCTACTGTTGATGGATGAAAACTTGCACCATTTAGGGGCCCTAAACTACTGTAATTCCTAGGACTTTAGGGGCTTAAGGTGGTGCAAGATTTCCTCCATCGACAGTATTAGGGCCTCCAGCTTCGGGTTTTAGGGTTTAGGGTTTGGGGTTTAGGGTTCAGGGTTTAGGGTTTAGGGTTCAGGGTCAGGGTTCAGGGTTCAGGGTTTAGGGTTTAGGGTTTAGGGGTGTAGGGATTAGGGGTTAGGAGTTAAGGGAGTAGGGTTTATTAAGGTTTAGGGTTGGGAATATCGCTGAGGAACTACAGTAGTTGCATGGCGTGTGGATGTTTCTCATTTTCTTGTGTTTAGCTGTCATGTCATGAGTCATGCAAAAATGATGATCGCCGCGGTTGTTGAAGATTTGTATCCTAAACCCTAAGCCCTTAAACCCTAAACCCTTATTGTCATCGCTTCTCTCCTTTTCCTTTGCCCTAAACCCTAAAGCCGTTTCTGCTATCTCTGTCAGGTTTGCTTGGGACCTAATCCTGGACTAAACTGTTTAGGGTTTAGGGTTTAGGGTTTTGATTGCAACAGTGCCAGAGTGTACAGGGGGTTATATATACGGGATATAATAGGGCTTGGGGTTATACAGGTTCTACGGTCTAGGGTTCAAACTCCTTAAAGGGGTTATACATGGGAGCCTTTAGGGGACTATTGTAGGGTTTATTTAGGGGGATACTAGGAGTTCAGACTATATAGCTTACGCGCAACATGATACAAACCGGAGCCACCTTGGATATATCCACCGTTGCTAGATCTATCAGCGGGCCAAAACAAGCAACCGGTCGAGCAAACTTAAGTTTGGCCAACAGCCATGGATGGATTTCTGACAATACATGGCTTTTGATGCGCGCGGCATGGCCAGCGTGGCGGGACAAAATGCGAACAAAAGACACTGCAGGGCTTCCCGAAAGTCCACCTCAACCTGAAACCCTTAACCCTCAACCCCGAAACCCTTAAACAAATAACCCTACGGCCTTTTCGGCTGCTTTGTCACATTGATCTCGGAGGCATTCATGGCGAAGCCCGGAGGCAGAGGGCCGGCGAGAAGCTGCTGTGGAGAAGGCGCTGAGATTTTCACTTTGCAAGGAAAGACAAAATTGTTATTTGCAATGGCGGTATAGGGTTCAGGGGTTAGGGTGTAATGTGAGTGTTATTACTGTTAAAAATATCCGTATTCTTGTTAAGATGTGCATTCCATGATAATCATATGGGCACTGTTAGTATGTTAGTATTAGAATCATTCTGATTTGTTTTTGTATTAGTATGAATATCTGTATTCTTGTATTCTCCAACATACTGACTATGAAGGGTTATTCCAGTGGAGCACAAGAGGATGTCAAAAGATCACGGGCATGTCTTCAGGCCTATAAGGGGTCCCTAGACCCCTAAACTCTAAACTCACAAACCCCTAGACCCTAAACCCTTAAATCCGTAGACCCCTGAAACCCTAAGGTCCTTCCTCCTTACACCTGTCTATCCCTCCAAAACCATCAGAGCCTGGAAAGTGGCAATTTGTTACAAGCGCGGCACGGTCCAGGTTTAGGGCTTAGGGTTTAGGGTTTGGGGTTTAGGGTTGAGGGTTTGGGGTTTAGGGTTTAGGGTTGAGGGTTTGGGGTTTAGGGTTGAGGGTTTAGGGTATAGTCTTCTCTCAAGTTAAGTTGCTGGTAGTATTGTAATTAAAAATTGCCCCTAGCATTCTTTGACCAGATTATCCTTTTGATCCCAAGCCCTAAACCTTTTACTAAACCCTAAATCCTTTATAACCCATTCTAGTAGTTTCCATTTTCTTTTCCATTATCCCCACCCCAACATAACCCTTACATTACCCCAATGGGCCCTAAAACCCTAAACCCTGAAACCCTACGATGTGGAAGAGACTGATGTAAACGGCTGAGAGTGGGCAGGTGTGTTTTCCGAACCTACCAGGGCAAAGGACTTCCCCAGCTCAGGCTTGCACAGAAAAGGTGCGTGGGGATGTTAAAAAAAGAAAAAGAAACCCTACTAGCCTAAACCCTCAATCCCAATGGGTAACGACTATTCGACCTGGCCATGCGCAGGTGCATCGAGTCGAACCGTCCTCAGAGGAGAAGAAATTGTGTTCCTATATTATGAGCCATAGTCGAAACTCCTTAAAGGGGTGTTATATGGGGGACTATATAGGAGAGTACTGTAGGGGTTAGGAGTTTAGACTATACTTCATATGGCTGTTTCCCAAATTAGAGGTCCCTTTAAAGAATAATAGGGGATATGTAAGGTTTTTATAAGGGTTCTGTAGGGGTGTATAGGGTTTAGGGATTAGGTTTTAGGGTTTCCCAACAGGAGGGTCCCTGCTTGAGGGTCCCCATAATGAGGAGTATAGTATTTTGGGGTTTATATTCAGCTTTATATTGGGGTCCCCCTATTTAGGGAATATGCCCGACGGATTCGCTTTGCACTGCTCGTCATTGCTATTTCATGTTGCTAACGGTAGCGTAGTATTTGTGGTGATTATGACCAGATTCTGCTCAGCGATACATCTTATCCTCGCAGCTGGTTGGACGTGGCTGACTCCGTATATAATCCTTATATAATCATTATGTAATCCTTATATAACCCTTATATAGTCCCTATATAGTCCCAGAAAATGGAAGCTACTATGGTATATTGGGGTTATATAGGGATAATGGAAAAGAAAATGGAAACTTCAGGGGTTATAGGGGTTATATAGGGGTATATATTGGGGTTATTAGGTTGTTAGCAATGACGGCACGTTCCAACGCCTGCGGGCAGTGCCGGCTGCATGCAGTTTGAGAGGTCGCCATGACTTTCACAAGGCCACCCGGTGCGACATCTCCTTACACGCTGGCATGCCGGTGCGGACAGCGATGCCATTGCCCTAGTGACAGGCAAGATGCAAGTAGAGTCAATCCAGAAAAGTACGACCCGTTGAAGGTCCCAACAGTTAAGTTACATGGGCGATACATTTTGGATTATATTCGATATTGGAAAATAAAATGGAAACTACTATGTTACCTCAGGTTTATATAGGTTAAGCCTAAACTCTAAACATTGAGACCATGCCCCAAGGTCTTCTCCAGACCTACAAGCGAACAGTTTGGCATTGGAGACCATGAACGATGCTCCAGAGGAGCAGACTCACCGGTGCTGCATGCTGTGTGCGTTTTGACATTACTACCTACTATTTTACTAGCCGTATTACTATTCCTATTATTATTATTACGATTACTCTTATTATGTCTACCTAAACCCCAAAAGTATGGAAAATGATGGCCCTAAACCCATAATAATAGCCTTAAGGCCATTATTCTACATACTTTTGGGGTTCAGGTAGTACTATTTCTATTACTATTACTATTGCTCTCGCGAGGACTCCTTGAAGGGAGCACCTTCTCCTACGGACCCACCTTCTTGCTTCTCAGCGGGCCACTCAGTTCGAGGAAGTGCAGGACAGGGCGTCATCACTGAAGCTTCCATCTTCACATCCAAACTCTACACCCTATAAATCCCTACATAACTCCTACATCCCTACTTCAAGGTACCCCTAAACCCTAAATCCTAAACCACCATAGTCAGCAGTCGTGAATACCAAGGCCTGTGGCGACTTAAGAGGCATGACCGGGAAGCTGGCGGCATCCTCAGACGACCTGAGACATGGGTTTAGGGTTTAGGGTTTAGGGGTTTAGGGTTCAGGGTTATTTAGGGTTTAGGGTTTTAGAAGGACAAACCCTAAACCCTACACTAGAATCCAAATAGCCCAAATTAGGTTTGGGGTTTTAGGGTCCAAATAGCTCCAAGTTGGGATTTTTATAGACTTTGGGACCCCGAGTGGGTTTGGTTTCTAGCCTTATAGCATATGGGGTATATGGAGATCTTATTAGAATATACCCAAAGCCATATTCTATCTACTTAAGGGGGACTATAGATCCCGAGGGGCATGACAGTCTCGTTTGCTTGTGCTCTGTGATTCAGCAGGTGTCAAAATCACGGTCGAGTCCCACTCCCTATTATAGTGTATTATAGTTGGGATCCAACAAGAGATCACAATCTTGACAACCACCCATTTGACTTTATACCAAGATGGCGTTCATCCAGAGAGTCCTTGGCAAGGATTTAGGCCAGGCGAAGAGCCCTACTCTTCTGGGTTGCTGCACGGGTTTAGGTTTTAGGAAAACATAAAGTGGGGGTTTTCCAAAATTGGGGTTTAGGGTTTAGGGCTGGTTCTAATAATAGGATTATGGTATTCGGGTATGATATTGGAGTCTCCCTGTTCACGGAAACTACCGAGACGGTTACCATAATATACAAAGTTTCCTTGTTGCAATTGTGGTAATTTTGTAAGGGTTTAGGGTTTAGGATAAGTTGATGATTTAAGTTCCTTATCTTTTGCTCAAGTGGTTTGGGGTTTGTGTGGATGGGGATTTCAGGGGAACTCTGATGGAATGTTTGGACTTTGTTTGGGGCTATCTTGGGGAACAGAAGCTCAAATAGGTGTAGGCTGGAGATTTACAAAGCCAAAGCTCCCAAGCCTATACCCAGGCTTTATGGTCTGGGGTTGAGGGAACCCCGCCAAAGCAGCAGCGCATCAGTAGGATACAAGCCTGAACCATACCGACGAGAAACCACCACGGATGTTCAGATGTGGTAAACGGGTGAATCAAATTGCCGCTTCTGATCTTAACGTAAAGTTTGCCAGAGGACTGTCTTCACAACAACTAGCCTCATTTTTTCCTACTTGAGCCCCTCACGCGCTACATATTGCATTGTCCCAACATAGTCTAGAAGTTTCCTGAACGCGCTTTCGAATTTCTGCTATGAAATGCCAAGAACAGGCTTTTGCATTCGCCACCAGGTGCCCTAGACAGTTTGGGGTTTAGGGTTTAGGGTAGAATACTCCTGTTTTCATTTCCCATACACTCCAGGAGAATCCTAAGACGTGTGGACTCGGTGGCCTAAACCCTAAACACGATTATGTAGCCCTAAACTCTAAACTCCCGATCCTAAACCTTAAATCCTAAACGCAGACTTTAGACCCTACTCGTCAAAATCAGACGTTCAACCCTAACTAAATCCTGGGGGTGGTATACTCATATCATGGTACAATATAACTCCTACTTACTCTAAATCCCGAACCCTAAACTCTAATCCAAAGAAACGAATCTAAAAACTCTAAACTGTAAATCCCGGACCCTAAACCCTAAACCCTTAGCCCTTAACCCCAAATCCTAAACCCTAAGCCCCAAACCCTAAGCCCTAAACCCCTTAACCCTAAACCCTAAACCGTAAGCCCTAATCCCTATATAACCCATTATAGTAGTTTCCATTTTCTTTTCCATTATCCCTATATAACCATTATATAACCTCTACATACCCCTATAATATACCCCTACATAACCCCTATATAACCCTAAAACCTAAGCCCTAAACCCCCTAAAACCCTAAATCCTAGAATTCTAAGCCCTAAACCCCTAAACCCCTTGACCCTAAAACCCTTAAACCCTAAACCCTGAACCCCTACACCCCTAAACCCCTAAACCCCTAAGTGGCAGGTGTGGCAGATCCAGGCTTCCAGGATCCTGAGAATGCTGTCATCATCTTCGACTCTAGGCTTTAGGGATTTATAGGGCTATGTAGAGGTTATATAGGGGTTATATAGGCATAATGGAGAAGAAAATGGAGATTACTATAATGGGTTATAGGTCATCTTCGACTCTGGGTTTTAGGGGTTTAGGGTTTTAGGGGTTTAGGGTGTAGGGGTTTAGGAATTAGGGCTTAGGGTTTAGGGTTTAGGGGTTTAGGGATTTAGGGTTTAGGGTTTTAGGTTTTAGGGATTTAGGATTTACGGTGTATGGTAGAGGCTTATAACCCCTAGATCCCCCTTTAAAGGTACCCCGTGGACCCTAATTTCTTCTGAGAATGCATGGCCATGTATAATTTGGGTTTAGGGTTTTGGGATTTAGGATTTAGGGATTAGGGTTTAGGGTTTTAGGATTTAGGGTTTAAGAACTAGGGTTTAGGGTTTTAGGATTCAGGATTTAGGGGTTTAGGGTTTAGGGTTTTAGGATTAAGGATTTGGGGATTAGGGTTTTAGAATTTAGGGTTCAGGGTTTTAGGATTTAGGATTTAGGGTTTAGGGTTTAGCATTGAGGGTTTAGGGTTTGGGGATTTAGGGTAGCTTGCCTCCTGTGGAGGGTCAAGAGAACTTAGTAAGTAGGTCAGTAACCCCGAAAACCCATATAACAACTATAGGTATCCCTAAATCCTAGACCCCAAATCCTAAAAGCCTACAAACCAGTCTCCCTGACCTTCAAGTAAGCTATATTCTAAACTCCTAGTATCCCCCCTTGATAACTCCTACAACACTCCCCTATGTTATCCCCTATATAGCCCCTTTTTAGGAGTTTAGACTACAGCGCAAGTAGGCTCCTTTGCAGCAGCCTAGGATTGGGATGACACCCTTCTCCCGACCACGTGCGCCCCTTGTTCTTCCTGGTGGCTCAAAGTTGCCCTGACCCTAATTTAGGGTTAAGGGTTTAGGGTCTAGGGTTTAGGGTCTAGGGTTTAGGGTTTAGGGTTTGAGTTTCACTAAAAATTAGGGTATAGAGTTTTACTAAACCCTAAACCTAAAGCCTTGCTTGCTTAGCACAACCCCAGAATCAACAATATTAATTGTTCTATGGGGTGCTACAGGACGGATTCAGATGTTTAGTAGGGAATGGGGGAATGAGCTTCAGGGATCGCGGTTTAGGGTTTAGGGTTTAAGGTGTACAGACTACAACAGGAGTCAATTGTGGCTCTTGAGGGGGTGAATAATTACCAATACCATGGTCCTTGGTTTCTTTTAAAATAGTGGTACAAGGTACTTCAAGGAGACTTCAAAATGTTATTGGCAATTCTTCACCCTAAACTCTGATCCCTAAACCGTATACCCCTAAACCTCCAAACCCCCCTAAACCCCCTAAACCCTATTCCTAAATCAGACACTGAACCTTTTGGCTTTGGTAGGTACATCCTGAACACGGTGATCCCCAGCCTTCCTGAGCCAGGCCTGTTGCTCATTGAATTGAACTTAGGATTTAGGGTTTAAGATTTAAGGTTTAGGGCTTAGGGTTCAGGATTTTAGGGTTTAAGATTTAGGGTTTAGGGCTTAGGATTTGGGGTTTTAGGTTTAGGATTTAGGCTTTAGGATTTAGGCTTTAGGGTTGGCGTCATTTAGGGTGAGAGTCTAGGGCCCAAGGTTTAGGGTTGGGGGTTTCAGAAATGTTAATTCCTTCATGGGGATAGATAGAACTACGCTGGGGCGGATAGGTTTATGTAGGTGGTGGCGCGCAGATTGAGTGTACTCCAATCGCCCCAAAAATGGGACACCCTTAATGTCACATGGTTTAGGAGGTACCCGTAATCCAGATCGACTGCACCCGTATCATAGCCACGCATCTAGTGGAATCCTTCTACACTCTCCATTTGAGGTAGCTTCTCTCCATAAAGCGGGATGTGTGTGTATGTATGTATGTATGTATGTATGTATGTATGTATGTACATACATATATAGATATATACATACTTTCTAGGCAGTATTACCTAAGAGCCAGGGTCTTTCACTTTGACTTCCAGCGCGGTAAATCCGAAACCCTCAACCCTTTTGTTTCAGCGGCCTCCTGATGAGACGGGTCTCCCAAAATCAGGAAGGTCCCTTTCACGGTTTAGGGTTTAGGGTTTCTGTCCGCACAGAAAATGCGAAACCCTTTACTGGGCTGTTGCAGTTGGATCATGAGTTGAGGATTGTGCAGGCTTTGATAGAGATTCTGGTGTACATCTCAGACCCTGATCCTACGCAAAGAATCTGATTTGCTTCTCATATTCCAACATGAAAAAAAAGTTCCCTTAATGAGTAGTTCTTTCCCCAAAGTCATGGTACCAGGAGATGACCTCCAATATGCGTATTACCTCTTTATGGGGACCCCCAAGGGAACCATAGTTTTTGGCAAGCCCAAAACCCTAAAACGGATACCCAATTCACACAGTTGTGTGCGTGCTGGAGCTTTGCAGATCGTGCCGGGGTGCTTCCCGAGTCATCTCCGTTTCAGGCCGGTGTGGGGTTTAGGGCTTAGGTTTTGTGGTTTAGGGTCGAGCCTGCTTGATTGATATAGCGACATATTCTACTATCAGGATATACATGGCTTCATAGGCATAAACGGATATGTAGGTTATGTACAGTAATGGAAAAAGACAAGAAACTATCAGAAGATCTTGCATTTAGGGTTGTGTTGAACCCAACAGGAGTGGTAGAAGTGTCACTCCTGAAATGCCTGGCTACATGCTTGTCATGGCTACCAGGACGACTTGCAGGATTGTCACTGTCTGACTGATCACAACTCCTTCAAGATTTTGTTGATGTTGTCCTAAGAAAGTGCTTGGATGGCATAAGGTAGCATGCCTAATCATGGGTAGGGTGGAGTGCTAAGACCTTTCCGTGTGTGCTGGGTGGCGCTTTGGCGTAAATCATTCTAGTCCATCATGGGCGCCCCTTGGCATTAAAGATCCCCTGGTACTAGTGAGTCCCCCCGCATATTTCCAGTTGGAAAGCCCAAAACCTTGCGGAACAAGCTAATGCGGTAACCTGGATAATTATCAACACTCGTACAGTATGATATGACAATGGCCCCAAATCCTATTCTAATCGGGTATGCCGGGTATGCCCCTATACAAACCATATACCCCAGCCTCAAATTCATGATTCAGGTTCTTTTCCATGTGCTTCTCCACCGTTCATAGGCCCTGCAATGTAAAGAAGATATGATATAGGTGCTTCCGTTTCTTTTCCATACGCCTTACGCATTCCAATATGCCCCTATCTATTTCTTTGTAATCCCTTTAAAGCAACTCTACGTTATGCCTGGCGTTTTCAGGCGGCTCTCGCAGCGCACGCGCACCTCGTGGGATTTTTGCTACGGACCGCGCGGCGCGTCGCCCGGGTGGCGATCGCACCGCCCTTAATGGGCGATGTGCCAAAATTCGCGTTTAAGGGTTAGGGTTGCGGGTTTAAGGTATCATCTCCAACAGTACTATAATCTAAAGTCCTAGTATCCTCCTTAGAAACCCGTATAATACTCCTCTATATAATCCCCTACATAACCCCTTTTTAAGGAGTTTAGACTATAGCTCATGATTCCTTAGTATGAAGGGAAGGGAATCCTACAGCAAGAGCACCAAGTCTTTAATCGCCCAGTACCATAATGGCAGCAACGGCTATCACAGCTGTTCCGCAGAGGGACATGCGTCTGGGTCCGGGAGGGTTGGGAGTGTATCAGGATTTGCGCTACCTAAGTGCTGTGCCGTAGCATGTACAATTCATGTCCATACATAGTAATAAACATAGGAATAGTAGTGATAATGAGAACAGCAATAAGAGTATCAATGATATTCAATGATAGTAGATAGTGATAATCATAGCAACTACACAAGTAATGGTAGTACTAGTCACAGCCGCCTACATGCATGCTTACATGGCTCAACGTTCTGGCGAGCTGGGGGTTTCCAGATTACCGGTTACAAAATTGTGGGGTCTATTTTGCGGTCTCCCTCATATTGGCAAACTACCATGCAGCTTACCGCTGCCCTGCACTGGAACAGAGATGTCTGTGAGGTTAGCAACGCCCGTGTTCAATCTCAAGGGGGGCGGGGTGGGTTTGCAGCTATTTGATGAAGATGATCACGTTAGGTATTTGCAAAATAGACAGTGACACATAATGTAGCGCTACTAGCGTACATGCGCTTATTTCGGTAGGTCTGACAGAATTGAGTACTACATTTTGGACATCACTCTGGGCCCACGCGCTAAATCCCAAGCCCTGAACGCAAAACCGGAATAAGGAGCCCCACAAGAAAATGAACTAAGCGTCTAAGCCCTAAGCCTTCAACATCTGATCTTTCTACTTCAAACATAAACCCAAAACCCTCGAGTTTACAGGTCTCAAACTCCCTGAGCCCCTGGGTGGAGGCGTCTTCCGCCATTGCCTTAGCGTCAGTGCAAGTTGATGTGAGATGGTCGCCTACATAAACACATTCGTATACACATATACATATATACAAAAATAGAGAGTATGCTACATAAGGTGTCCTTAGGATTTCAGGGGCACATTGGGATTACGAGCCCCAACCCTCTTGTCTTCCTCTCCTTCACACTGGACCTTCCTCGGAGGGTCTATATCCTCAGCAGTAGCGCTAGTCCAGAAACCTTAATGAACATGGAGGTCTCTGAACATCAATCCTTGGAATCCTGAAGGGGCTAATTAAAATCTGGGGATTTCCAACAATTGCGGATACCCCTTTAGGGGTCCCTATAATAAGGACTATATAGTATATGGGGATCTATATTGGGGTCCCCTTATTTAGGGAAATTTTCATATGTTCATAATCCAGGTTTTTTGTCAAACATCACCCTCTCTCTCTCTCTCTCTCTCTCTCTCTCTTTTCTAGCCTTTATCATTCGTAGGAGACTCTATTCTAAAGTATTTTGGGGTGGCAGTGATTTGTATAAGTATCTGTTTGAAAGGGGACGGGCTTTTGGGTTCTTCTATAGTGGTAACACGTACATGTCAGCGGCTGCAAGCGGTCAGGAAGGTGCCCATGCGATGCGATCAGTTTTACCAGCTCTCTTATTTTCATCTTTTTACACTCCCCCAAACTAACATGGAAACCCACATAGCCCTCTGTTAAAGGGACTGTAGTCCTTATAGGCGCCCTTGTGGGTTTCCATGTTACTTTCCGGGAGTGTATTCCCTGGCAGGCCCGATACTTGCCGGGACTGGAATTGGAGGAGATGCTTCGGGAGTTAGATGTGCCGCGTCCTTGGCATGCAGAGCGTGGATGGCAGCTTCGCGTGGCTTCAAATGAGAAAGTCCGAAAACTTGCAAACGACAAATAGGGGGGCCTAAGCTAAGATTAGGGTTCCATGTTCCTTATATAGTTTTATGGTCTATGGTACCTCAAATGGACCTGAAAATGATATTGGTAATTATTTAGGCCCATGTAGAGAGATCACCCATTTGCCTTGAGAAGCTCCCATATGAGGGTTTAGGGTTTAGGGTTGATCCCGAAAGCACGAGGCACTTTATAAACCTGGTACCCCCCGGTTGACGGAATCTACCTTGCAGTAGGTCATGTGAGCCATAGTCCAAACTCCCAGTATCTGCCTTAATATCCCCTATACTAGACCCTTGCATAATCCCCAACATGACCCCCTTCATGGAGTTTAGACTATAACGCACATGTGGTACCCAACCCTAACCCTAAACCCCAAGCCCTGCCATCTTGCAGGGGTCTTCTAGGCCACTGCAGGCTTCTGTCAAGGCTTTTGCTGGCTGTTTGTAGAGAATGCAGGAAAGGCTTTCAGGTTGAATGAGTCGAAAAGAGAATGGAAACTACTTACATGCAGGGAGTCATACCAGGGCCATTATGGTCTAAGGTCCTGAAAGGGGGTAATTTAGGAGATTATATAGGCGACTATTATAGGAAATTATTAAGGGGGATACTAGGTGTTTAGATTATGATGAAACATTCCTTGTTTACCGACCAAGACCCCGCAAGCGTTGATTGTCGGCATGCCGGAGAGTTTTGAACTATACCGTGGAGGAAGGATTTGGAGTCCTGACTTTTGGTGTGTGTGCGTGTTTGTATAATGCACTGTTCTCTGGGCAGGCGTTTGGGTGCGCTTTTCTGATCATGCATAAAACCATGGTCAACCTGTATGCATTCAAACGTTAACTGTGGTATGACTGCATGTTATAGAACAAGTAGCTCCAGGATCTTCAAAGGACAACCAAAATAATTTGCGTCAATGGGTCCAATCCTGTCTTCGAAGGCTTATTTGAAATGTAGCAGAACGAAGGATGTTAAAGCCACCCACCGCGCTGTCCTCACGTAAGTGTCCCATGTCAGTACATTTGTTGTGTATGGAAATTTTGTGGGTGGGGTGGCGGGGTGGACCCAGAAACACAGTGGTTCTTACAGGCAGTGTGAGCCGCAAGCAATCAACGGTGTACTTACTTCAGGGTCCCTAATACTTACCGACATTATGGTAACAGTGGAGAGTCGAATGGACAAGAAAATGGACAATTCAGTGGAATCTACTAAGTAGAGGGTTTATATAGGTGTATATAGGGAGAGTATTCCCAATAACGGGGAATCACATGGCAAAGAACATGGATCATGAAATGGAAGAGGTTCATGTCTCACACACAGGGGCTCTTAGAGCGGGTCGTAGCATGGGCTTGTGTTTGAGGCCTTTTTTTAAGACCCTGAGCCCTAAACCCTGAACGCCAAACCCTAAACCCTAAACCCCAAACCCTAAACCACCTAAACCCTAAACCCTAAACCTGAGGCCTATTTACTACGCTCGGCGGCATTTGCCAAACATACCCGTTACCTACAAGGCTGGAAATTGTCCTCATTTTGTTTAGGGTTTGGGGGGTTTAGGGAGTTTAGGGGTTTAGGGTTTAGGGGGCTCAGGGGTTTAGGGATTTAGGGTTTAAGGTTTAGGGTTCACGATTAGCTAGAGCTGGAAGCTAGGCCAGGCTTGTTTCATCATTACACGTATTTGGTATCACCCCACCCTCCCAGAATCCCTTTTCATTTAACATTTTAGCACTTCTTCCCCTCGCCCGCCACCTGCCTGCGTCACTTCAGAAAATCCCCAACAGCCTTTCAGCCCGTTTGTATATACATATATATATATATCTATCTATCTCAAGTGGGGGCTCAGGGTGTGCTGGTTTGTGATGGAAGCAGCCAAAGCGATGGGAATCACTCGGTTTTGGTGACAGCGCCACCCGAAAACGGCTTCTAAGCTCTAAAAGGACGCAGCTTTGGTTTTAGCACTGCCCTAAGAAAGGTTTGAAGGCATCAATAAGGAGGCACTGCTCCGAAGGAGCCCAGCTGGCCCAAATCCTAATTGTGTCAGACTTGGTGGTTTTGGTTATTGCACTGGAAAATGACGCCCAACAGGCCCCAAAAGAGGTCTCCAGGGGCCTCCAAGAGGTCGAGTGCCCTCCAACAGACCTCTACAGGCCTAGGGGCCTAACAAAGCCCTCAACAGGAGCGTCTGGCAGTGTCTAAAGGCTTCCAGGAGCCCCCAGGCGGCGAACCCTAAATCCTAAATCCTATAAATCCTAAATCCTACATCTTAGATTCCCACCCGGCCTGCTTACGCCGTTCCCACCCATTACTAGAGTGGTCAGACACTGAAGATACACGTCAGCCTTTATTGGTTAAGACAATGGGAGGAGTATCTGGAGAGCGGACGTATAGCTCCTCCCTTACATCGGGAGGCACAGCCCTGCCTCCAGTCACCCCAGTGGGCCATATCTATACAATGTACATTGATTTTCCCCTTGATGGGAATACGCTAAACCCAACGCTCAAATTTTGGAAAAGACACCCCCCATATTTTCAGCATCCGGGGGTTCCTGGGCCCTAGCTGAAGCAAATTCGCAGGGTGAGGGCCTTAAGGCCACGGGCTGCTGGGAACCCTCCAAAATTCCGCGGCGGGCCCGTCCTGGTATTCACTTGAATAAGAAGCGAGAAGACGATCATTTGGAGGTGGGAATTCAGGGCGTAGCCAAAAATCCTAACAGGCAATAGTTTGGGTGGTAGCCTGTGATTTCTCACAGCGGGTGGGAGTTTTGAAGAAGGCCCAGCTTCGATGGCTTCTTGGGCAACATCCACGAGGTTTGCTGGGCGCAGGCGCAGGATGTGCCGCCACCAACAGATCCCTGGTGGGGTGTCGATCAAACCGAATTTGTAGCTCTGCACGGACGATGGGTAGCGTGCTGCCGCACGCCGCCGACGTCTAAGCTTATCGGCTTTGCAGGGTGGTGTGGGTAGTGTGCCGCCGCATGCCCCTGAAGTTACCGTTGCGGTCAACGTAAGTCTGAAAGGGATCCCTGAAAAAGCTTTCGCAAGTCCTGAAACCTGAAACCCCTTCTAAGCCTTGAGGGGCCCTTGGGGAGGCCCTGGGTGGCCCGGCCTGGGGGCCACGCCGAAAATTTAGAAAGTGGACTGGGACCCCGGTCAGGGCCGGGCCCGGAGGGCCAGGGCACCTTCTTAGAGCCTAAAAACAGCCCCAACAGTGAGGGGTTTGCCTGGCTAAAGGATTCAAGAAGCATAGGCGCCGCCCACCATCGTAGGTGGTAAGCCCTGAGTTTAGGGTGTTAAAGGCATCCACATTCAAATGGGATATGGGGGTTTGCAAATGGGCTATAGGGGATATATAAGGGTTTAACTAAGGGTTCTGTAGGGGTATAGTAGAGATTAGGGATTAGTGGTGTAGGGTTTCCCAAAATTTGGTGCCCATAGTATGGGTCATGTTGTATTTTGAGATCTGTATTGGGGTCCCCCCTATTTGGGAAAGTATCATATGACCAGGTCGGAATTCTCAGAAGATTTGCTATGCAACACTTTTACCATCACAACGCTACCACTACCACAAGTCCAAGCACCCAATAATTGGGACTGGGGGTTCTGATACTTATACTTGTAGTCCAATATTTGGAAAATTATGTGGTGGGTCTCCGAAGATTAGGGGCCTCGCTGTGGGCATCCCCATGATAAGGATGGACATGTTGTGGTCCATACTGGGGTCCCCTGCTTTGTGGAAACTACCGCCTTGATAAGGCTTAGTAGCAAGTTCTAACTGGACTTATAATCCATTTGCTGAAATTCCAGGGTGCGGTTGTAAGGTGAACAAGTGGGACGTCCATCTTGATCGTTCTTTTGGCGGTCGAATCGGCCGATGCCTGAGCTTGGGCAATCCTCGGGGTGACTTTCCTGGTGAGGAAAAAATAATCTAAATTCCTTAAAGTGGGTTATCTAGGGGATTATGAAGAGGAGTATTATAGGGGGCATTAAGGGGGATGCTTGGAGTTTTAGACTAGTGACTAGAGCCCACTTTAGGGACCTAAACACTTACCAGTACAAGGGTTCGGAGTTTAGCCTTCAAAGTCCCAGATCCCTGAGTTTAAGGTTTAAGGGTTGCTGTTAAGGAACTTAAACTAACTTACTATCATCATAATATCTAATATATACCAATATTGTGCTAACCTATTTTTAAGTGCCTTGACAGCAACCCAGTAGACCCTTAACCCGGAACCCTAAACCGTAAACTCCAAAACCCTAAAACCTAAAACCCTAAACACTAAATTCTAAAATCCTAAACCCTAAGACCCTAAACCCTCAGATTGTTTGACCGAGGTGTGGACATCATTCCAGAGTTTGATGGGTCTTTGGCTGTCGCGCGCATTGAGGCTGGGTATAGGGTTCAGGGTTTAGGGGGTTAGGGTCAGGGGGACTTACTAAGCGGATTGATAATAGGGATAGCTGGGGTGGTAACGTATGTGATAGGGGTTATGCATATACTTATTAAGTCCCTCTGACCCTCCAAGTATGCTTCGTAGTTGGCCTTTCTCCAAATTAGAACTTATGTCTCCATACACTTCCAAAGTAGCATGGTGCCTAGAAGAAAGCTCATTGAATCCTGAATCCTGAACCCTGAACGGACTCATTGTTTTATAGCGCATGCAAATTCCGTAGTTTGCAAGCGGCAGGGCTTGCGTTACAGTTAGTAGTCTCGGTGAGAGCGCATGACCCGTGATCCCGGTGGTCTATATAGGGGACATCATGAACTGTTCCGTCGCGTTTTTCGTCTTTCCCGCATACATATACGACAAGCTGACCAGAAAGCATATTTCACAAACGGGCTTGGATGCGGAAAAGGGCAGAATTATGGTGCTCTCATAGACCCCCAGCATACTGTAATCTGTAGTATATGGGCCCTCAACAGAGACCCCTTTTTGTTGAACCCCTTCTCCGGCAACCCTGATAAACGCAATGGAAACTCACGAGCGTTGCATGAGGACGGCGGCCTCATGGATCAGTGGAATCGCAGGAACCCTGAGCAGGAAGTGCATCCCGGAGACCGCTTTGCTGAGGTGTCGGGATGGGGTTTGGGGTTGGGTTTACGGCTTTAGCTTTTGAATCACGGATGCGATCCATTGTGAGGATCTTAAATCAGGATCTCGGTATTTTGCACCCAACTTTTTGACAAGCGCGCTCGTACAAGGATTGCTAAAGGACTACTCTAGAGGCTGGTTATACCATGCTCTTACATACGGGCATTTCCAGAAATCGGGATCCTGCCATGCATGGTTACAATCCTCGTTATCGGGATTTTCATCACGTGATCCTCAGTGTTGGCAGCTCACACTTTGCCAACCGTTGGTACTTCTGGGATACGCAAACCGTTTGCGTTGATCGCACGGTACATGCCAACGAAACAGTCTGGATCTAGAGCCGGGGCGGGGGAGGGGGGGGGGGGGGGGGGCGGGCAANNGGGCGGTGCTGAAATTCCAGCTGCAAAGGCATGCTGAAAATTCTGTAGATGGAAATACGTGACGTCCATGCTCAGTTACACTCCCTATCATCAACATTTGGGGGGGTCTTTCAGGACACCACAAATACTGCAATTGCTATAATGGCAGCCATCCGCTTTTTCATGTCCCTTATCTTTTCCCATATGCTTTTGTTTTTCTCTTTGAGGGGAACACCAGAGTTTGATATCCCGACCTTCTTCCCTGAAAAAGGAACCTTCAAGTGTTTGTCTCTATAGTTTCCCTCCGAAGGGCCCGCCAATTTTTTTGTCTGTATATATATATATACACAT